>JAQBSW010000098.1:0-292370 GCA_029291075.1 Eudiplozoon nipponicum
AATATCACATTTGCCATTTCTCTGTGAGTGTGGTGTCAACCCTGAATATGAGCCAGGAAATGATGTCCCGAAAATTTGGAAAATCTTTATTCACAATCATTTCCGGACAAGCAGTGTAAGGCCAGCTTCAGGGTCACGGGAAAAGTGAGAACCCATCAATTAAGTAGAAAGCAAGCTGTGCGCTAAGAAATGTAATGGAATCAATATTTTACAGGCCTACGAGTGTTAGCAAATGTCCCGCCACAGTTAATTGTGATATCAGCTCGAACGATGTCAGCAGTACGCCAAAATCAATTCAGTTAATGAAATATATTAAAATTTTGCATCTTCACTACTCCGTTTTCCAGTGCTGTACCGATGCAGTTGTCAGTGTATCTAATGATGATATAGCTGTTCTTAATAAGGTCTTTACTGAGGACAATATCAGCCCTTTTCTTTATCTTTCAACTGAGGAGCATATATAAAGTTTAACCAAACTTACGAACATATTCTCATTATGAAATTCAGGATTTATGTGGGCTTGACATAGCCGAGCACATTCTAAAATTTTCTTGATCGTGTTTCAAACATAGATCAGTAATTAACGAGAAAAAAGTAGATCAAAATTCTTTTCTTCACCCAAAATATGGTTATGCGACATATATAATTACGGCTCGATCTATTGCTAATAAATTATCAACAAATTATTTAATTTTGAAATATTTTGTTTTTACACCCTTGAAGAATAATATCGTGAGTTTTTATTGCAAAAAAGGGAAAAGTTAGTCATCACCCTACAAATTTTCGTTAATTATCCTACTATTACTTCCTTTTCATATTTTTGGTGTCAGCAACCTCTTATACAATGCTACAATTCCTTTGATGTCTAGACATTATTAATGATAAATTTCGCAAAATATTCTTTGGCTTGCAAATACTAATTAAATATCAGTCTAATAGCAGGATTCTGATTGTATTTATGTTGTCAGTATAAACCAAACGTTGCATCAGGTAGAAAATTAATTTCTTCCAGAAGACCTGTTCCGTCCTTATTTTGTACTCGTTAAGTTCTGTTCAGAATTTGCCTCGGATACAGCGCAAATCGGAGCACGTGTACGTCGGAGTCTGTGACTCTATCCATTGCACTATCTGTCTCACATACTACACGCAATCACAAGTAATATAACACCTTATGCTTTATGATAGTCTTTCCTTGAATTGTTATTTATTTGGAATCTCCTAGGACCTGAACGTCTAATTAGCCATCCTCGATCTCTCAATATTCGTCAGACACCATGTCACTTGGGGAATTTATAATGATTTATGTTCTAAGTTAATCCAGTAGACCGCATTCGTCCTTAGTGAGAATTATTTACTTACTGTCCAAAATTTTCCGCAGAATGACATTTGCGCATTTCGTGTTTTTTTATTAAGAATGCAAATAGTTATCCTATGTGCACTAGTCTGTTAGTAATAAGTTAGTTTATGTAGATCCAGTAAGTAAATGCGAAAGCCGCAATTTACCGTAGGTGTTATCCCATTTCATTTATTTTTCAATATGAATAACAGTAGGTAAATTTGACTAAAATTGCTTTAATATGCCGTTCATTCTTTTCGTATGGCTTGATTAAAATATAGTTTTTCAGAAAATATTTCCTGTTTCCTATTGTTTAGTAACAAATTAGAAGAAAACACCTCTGTCATTAGACTACGTCATTTAAGCATGATGGATTTTGTTTTCTCTCTTGGTCATATTTCAACTAACTTTTCACAGGGTACGCCATGTCAAATATATAAATAAATTATTTTTACACCTTACCTCAATCATTTGGATGAAATATAAATATTGTAAAATAACAAATAGGAATTGGGAAACGCATATTTTGAAGCACACACATAACAACAAACATATGCAAAAACAATTCAACAGTTTCTATTTAATTTGTGCTTAAGCAAACGACTTATTTATCAATTCAAAAAATTAAAAATTGAGACTCGTTTCCCATTTTCGGGTTACTAATAGTCATGCAACCTCGTATTTATTGCTTCTTTATATTGCACATTTAAGTGTTTCCACATGTATTCACAAATATTATGTTCATTTCTGGCATTAGTTGCTAATTGAATAATGAAATCTTAGCACGAAATAAATGGATCTCAGATACAAACTTCTTTCTGTTCGTTTTAAAAAATTAAATATAGATATCTATCCATTTTGTAGAAATGTAAAGGAAAAATAAGACAGAATTAACACTGATAATGAATGTAATTTGTCACCTCTGATATGACCTACTGCTATTCCGCATATATTTTAAATAAAGAATTAAAAAATAATTCCATTTTGCCGGGGTTGGAAAATATTTTAAACAAAGGTTTCATCTAAACTCTTGTATTCAATAATTTTTTTTAAATTTAAATTTCATTTTTTATAAAGAACCTACTCGACGTTGATCATGTTGTTGCACAAATTATGTCTGGCGGATGGATGTTTATCTCCAGTATTCTCTGCCTCAACATATTCATTGCGATGCTGTCGAACTCATTTCAACGGTAGCCAACAAACTCGTGCTTTATCATGGTTTACCTTTAAATTATGTTTTTATTTCGTCTGTTGTAACCAAAGCAGAACGTGCATTTTTTTCTCAAGAAGCAAACTTTCAAGTTGAGTTGACTTAATCGAATTTAAATGTCGATAGTGATAAACATACTTTATCAATACGTTGCTATTTTAAAAATCCTTTGTGCTTGGACAAACTATGCAATGATACAAAATTTATTTTAGAATTTAGTCCGCTAGTAAAATTATAATTAGAATTAAGGTAACGACAGCACATTTAGATCAAGGGTGAAATTAAGTTGAAAAATTATCAAGATTGTGATTTAAGTAGGATTTTTTAATGCTTTTCAATGTAGGGAAGTGTTTAAAATGGCAGTTTGTCGGATTGTCTTCGTTTTTACTGTACCGCGGCAAAGTGGTTCAGTGATTCAAACAACAAACTCTGAAGCAGACATACCCAGGGTTGAGCCTTTTTCGCAGCAAATTCTGGATAATACGTAAAGGTTTTCGAATAAGGACGAGACCAGTCGAATGGATGAATTGCCTTTTCTACATTATACATTGCTTAGTTTATACTGACAAATGTTTGCATTTAATGGGAATGTTTTATATCAACATCCCAACCTTCATTTAGATTATTTTATCACCGTCCACGCAACCAATGTTAATCTAAGTACAACGTATATTTAAAATATGTATTACTGATACTCTAATTTGAGAAAATGCAAATAAATGGCATTTATAACTTCCAGTTGTTCACTTAGAGATCAATGCTGTCTTTCTGAAACGAGAAATAATATCCTGATGCAGCAAAGATTTGCAAAATTAAGGTTCTTTCTATATTAGCACACAAATTCACCAGTTACTTACACGGTAAAGTAGTGTAAAATTAAAACTGAAAAATAAATTTTTCATTTTAAAATTATCTAAAATTCAATTACCTTATTCTAAATGATTAATTGGTTAAACGAACATTGATTGCGCGGGTGGTGATAACAGTTATTATAATCAATGTTGCAGTCTTGATAAAAACACCTGACCCATTAATTACTTACATATGCTAGTATAAACCAAGAATTGTATAGTTTAGAAATTGGTTTGTCCAGAATTATAGGACTCATTCAATTTCTTAATTTTAGAAATGATTTTCTTGTCAATGTACTAAAAACTATTGTCGCGATTAGGTAGGATTACTTAAACTGAGTTATGAAATAGAATAGGAAATAATTGTCAAACAAGTGTAATTCGATTTATCAATTTTGAATTTTATATTACATTAATGTGATATATAACAGCTCAAATAATTACAAAATACACAAACAACAAAGAAGTTTATATTTTGCGATTGTGTACGTATCATGTTTAAATATTTGCTGCTCAGATTCTTCAGTTTTGTATGTCCATTGTCAAAAATAATGTGTATAAAATGCAATTAGGCACATTAAACCATCTCAGTTTGCTAGTTGAGTAGGACGAATTATTTTCTGTTTTATGCACTTAGTTAAATATTATAATATGAGGTGAACACCGTAAATCAAATTCTGCTTTCTTTATAGATGCAAGGCGTTTTGATCTTTGTCGTGCTCTAATAATGCTCATGGGTGGTCAAAACGTGTCAGTGTGTTGCTTTATTGTCATGGTGGTTAGATTTGGTGTTGTTTATATTAAGCTCGCAAAATTCATTTTCTAACATTATTTTGTTTAAAATCTGATCGCCAATTTTGATACTGCTTAGAATTGAGATAGGGAGGTTTTATGCGTCTTATCTTAAATTTAGCCTAAATAGTAGATGGATTGATTGCTTTTCATAAATTAACTTACCGGAAATAGATTAAGATCTATTTTCTTATTTTTTATGTGAATCTAGTAAAAGTGTTTTGCTTTATTGAACATAACTAACAAAACTGACTGACGACTTAGAATTGGGTCATACAGGCTAAAGAACTACGAAAGAACAAAAATTAAATAATCTTTGATAAATTAATTTTTGGTTATCAGGTCAATTCATTGTAATAAGCTAAATTAAACGCAACGATGTAGTTTACTATTCATGGACGAGAAACTGCGATCGTCATTCAACGTAGATAGAATACGCCATTACAAGTACGCGCGAGGTTAAAACAGTTCATTATAAATTAAAACTGGCAGTTTTCCCAAAAAAACGTCGAAAAAATATTTTTCCGAAATTAAACAAAACATTTTGTAAAATATAACAATAATTGTTTGCGCGGGTGGTGGTAACGATTCTTTAAATCAAGTTTGCGAGCTTGAAGTAAGCACGAATCCCATTGTATTTAACCAGTCGTCGAACAACATAACAAAACTACCGCCAGCTGTGTAAAGCACTGACGTTCTCGACCTTCCTTGATCATCATCAGAGTATCACGGAAAACTGACTATCGAGGATCAAACCGTGGCATTGAGTATATATAAAATCAAATTTAGATATCTGGTCTACTCCAGTAGTCTCGCATACATTGAACGTGAATGGAAATGACGGCTGCACAATTTCATGCAGTCACGAACATTTACTGTTTGTAGCTTTCGCCACATATAGCATATATAGGCAATACAATTCTAACAATAATTGTTGCGCGGGTGGTGGTAACAATTCTTTAAATCAAGTTTGCGAGCTTGAAGTAAACACCAATCCCATTGTATTTAACCAGTCGTCGAACAACATAACAAAACTACCGCCAGCCGCAACGCACTGACGCGTTTCGACCTTCCATGATCATCATCAGAGTACGACGGCAAACTGACTATCGAGGATCAAACCGCATTGAATATATATGGAAATCAAATTTAGATATGCGGCTCTCACCTCTAGCAGTCTCGCATACATTGAACTTGACTGGAAATGTCGGCTGCACAATTTCTATGCATTCACGAACATAAACTGTTTGTAGCTTTCGCCACATATACATATATAGGCAATACAATTTAAAAATGATTGTTTGCGCGGGTGGTGGTATCAATTCTTTAAATCAAATTTCCGAGCTTGAGGTAAACACCAACCCATTGTATTTAACCAATCGACGAACAACATAACAGAACTACCGCCAGCCGCAACGCACTGACGCGTTTCGACCTTCCTAGATCATCATCAGATTACGACGGCAAACTGATTATCGAGGATCAAACCGCATTGAATATATATGGAAATCAAATTTAAATATGCGGCTCTTACATCTAGCAGTCTCGCATACATGGAACTTGACTGGAAATGTCGGCTGCACAATTTCTATGCATTCACGAACATAAATTGTTTGTAGCTTTCGCCACATATACATATATAGGCAATACAATTTAACAATAATTGTTTGCGCGGGTGGTGACAACAATTATTTAAATCAAGTTTACGAGCTTGAAGTAAACACCAATCCCATTGTACATAACCAGCCGTCGAACAACATAAAAAACTACTGGCAGACTCAACGAACTGACGCGTTTCGACATTCCTTGATCATCATCAGAGTACGACGGCAAACTGACTATCGAGGATCAAACGGCATTGAATATATATGGAAATGAAATTTAAATATGCGGCTCTTACCTCTAGAAGTCTCGCATACATTGAACTTGACTGGAAATGTCGGCTGCACAATTTCTATGCATTCACGAACATAAACTGTTTGTAGCTTTCGCCACATATACATATATAGGCAATACAATTTAACAATGATTGTTTGCGCGGGTGGTGGTAACAATTCTTTAAATCAAGTTTCCGAGCTTGAGGTAAACACCAATCCCATTGTATTTAACCAGTCGACGAACAACATAACAGAACTACCGCCAGCCGCAACGCACTGACGCGTTTCGACCTTCCTAGATCATCATCAGAGTACGACGGCAAACTGACTATCGAGGATCAAACCGCATTGAATATATATGGAAATCAAATTTAAATATGCGGCTCTTACATCTAGCAGTCTCGCATACATTGAACTTGACTGGAAATGTCGGCTGCACAATTTCTATGCATTCACGAACATAAATTGTTTGTAGCTTTCGCCACATATACATATATAGGCAATACAATTTAACAATAACTGTTTGCGCGGGTGGTGGTAACAATTCTTTAAATCAAGTTTGCGAGCTTGAAGTAAACACCAATCCCATTGTATTTAACCAGTCGTCGAACAACATAATAAAACTACCGCCAGCTGCAACGCACTGACGCGTTTCGACCTTCCATGATCATCATCAGAGTACGACGGCAAACTGACTATCGAGGATCAAACCGCATTGAATATATATGGAAATGAAATTTAGATATGCGGCTCTCACCTCTAGCAGTCTCGCATACATTGAACTTGACTGGAAATGTCGGCTGCACAATTTCTATGCAGTCACGAACATTAACTGTTTGTAGCTTTCGCCACATATACATACATAGGCAATACAATTTAACAATAATTGATTGCGCGGGTGGTGGTAACAATTCTTTAAATCAAGTTTGCGAGCTTGAAGTAAACACCAATCCCATTGTATTTAACCAGTCGTCGAACAACATAACAAAACTACCGCCAGCCGCAACGCACTGACGCGTTTCGACTTTCCTTGATCATCATCAGAGTACGACGGCAAACTGACTATCGAGGATCAAACCGCATTGAATATATATGGAAATCAAATTTAGATATGCGGCTCTCACCTCTAGCAGTCTCGCATACATTGAACTTGACTGGAAATGTCGGCTGCACAATTTCTATGCAGTCACGAACATAAACTGTTTGTAGCTTTCGCCACATATACATATATAGGCAATACAATTTAACAATAATTGTTTGCGCGGGTGGTGGTAACAATTCTTTAAATCAAGTTTGCGAGCTTGAAGTAAACACCAATCCCATTGTATTTAACCAGTCGTCGAACAACATAACAAAACTACCGCCAGCCGCAACGCACTGACGCGTTTCGACCTTCCTTGATCATCATCAGAGTACGACGGCAAACTGACTATCGAGGATCAAACCGCATTGAATATATATGGAAATCAAATTTAGATATGCGGCTCTACATCTAGCAGTCTCGCATACATTGAACTTGACTGGAAATGTCGGCTGCACAATTTCTATGCATTCACGGACATAAACTGTTTGTAGCTTTCGCCACATATACATATATAGGCAATACAATTTAACAATAATTGTTTGCGCGGGTGGTGGTAACAATTCTTTAAATCAAGTTTGCGAGCTTGAAGTAAACACCAATCCCATTGTACATAACCAGTCGTCGAACAACATAAAAAACTACTGGCAGACTCAACGAACTGACGCGTTTCGACATTCCTTGATCATCATCAGAGTACGACGGCAAACTGACTATCGAGGATCAAACCGCATTGAATATATATGGAAATCAAATTTAGATATGCGGCTCTCACCTCTAGCAGTCTCGCATACATTGAACTTGACTGGAAATCTCGGCTGCACAATTTCTATGCAGTCACGAACATAAACTGTTTGTAGCTTTCACCACATATACATATATAGGCAATACAATTTAATAATAATTGTTTGCGCGGGTGGTGGTAACAATTCTTTAAATCAAGTTTGCGAGCTTGAAGTAAACACCAATCCCATTGTATTTAACCAGTCGTCGAACAACATAACAAAACTACCGCCAGCCGCAACGCACTGACGCGTTTCGACCTTCCTTGATCATCATCAGAGTACGACGGCAAACTGACTATCGAGGATCAAACCGCATTGAATATATATGGAAATCAAATTTAAATATGCGGCTCTTACATCTAGCAGTCTCGCATACATGGAACGTGACTGGAAATGTCGGCTGCACAATTTCTATGCAGTCACGAACATAAATTGTTTGTAGCTTTCGCCACATATACATATATAGGCAATACAATATAACAATAATTGTTTGCGCGGGTGGTGGCAACAATTCTTTAAATCAAGTTTGCGAGCTTGAAGTAAACACCAATCCCATTGTATTTAACCAGTCGTCGAACAACATAACAAAACTACCGCCAGCCGCAACGAACTGACGCGTTTCGACCTTCCATGATCATCATCAGAGTACGACGGCAAACTGATTATCGAGGATCAAACGGCATTGAATATATATGGAAATCAAATTTAGATATGCGGCTCTCACCTCTAGAAGTCTCGCATACATTGAACTTGACTGGAAATGTCGGCTGCACAATTTCTATGCTTTCACGAACGTAAACTGTTTGTAGCTTTCACCACATATACATATATAGGCAATACAATTTAAAAATGATTGTTTGCGCGGGTGGTGGTATCAATTCTTTAAATCAAATTTGCGAGCTTGAAGTAAACACCAATCCCATTGTATTTAACCAGTCGTCGAACAACATAACAGAACTACCGCCAGCCGCAACGCACTGACGCGTTTCGACCTTCCTTGATCATCATCAGAGTACGACGGCAAACTGATTATCGAGGATCAAACCGCATTGAATATATATGGAAATCAAATTTAAATATGCGGCTCTTACATCTAGCAGTCTCGCATACATGGAACGTGACTGGAAATGTCGGCTGCACAATTTCTATACAGTCACGATAATAAGCTGTTTGTAGCTTTCGCCACATTTACATATACAGGCAATACAATTTAACGATAATTGTTTGCGCGGGTGGTGGTAACAATTCTTTAAATCAAGTTTGCGAGCTTGAAGTAAACACCAATCCCATTGTATTTACCCAGTCGTCGAAGAACATAACAGAACTACCGCCATCCGCAGCGCACTGACGCGTTTCGACCTTCCAAGATCATCATATGAGTACGACGGCAAACTGATTATCGAGGATCAAACCGCATTGAATATATATGGAAAGCAAATTTAAATATGCGGCTCTTACATCTATCAGACTCGCATACATTGAACTTGACTGGAATTCTGGGCTGCACAATTTCTATGCAGTCACGGACATAAACTGTTTGTAGCTTTCACCACATGTACATATATAGGCAATACAATTTAAAAATAATTGTTTGCGCCGGTGGTGGTATCAATTCTTTAAATCAAATTTGCGAGCTTGAAGTAAACACCAATCCCATTGTATTTAACCAGTCGTTGAACAACATAACAGAACTACCGCCAGCCGCAACGCACTGACGCGTTTCGACCTTCCAAGATCATCATAAGAGTACGACGGCAAACTGATTATCGAGGATCAAACCGCATTGTATATATACGGAAATCAAATTTAAATATGCGGCTCTTACTTCTAGCAGTCTCGAATACATTGAACTTGACTGGAAATCTCAGCTGCACAATTTCTATGCAGTCACGAACATATAATGTTTGTAGCTTTCGTCACATATACATATATAGGCAATACAATTTAAGTATAATGCTTTGCGCGGGTGGTGGTTACAATTCTTTAAATCAAGTTTGCGAGCTTGAAGTAAACACCAACCCCATTGTATTTAACCAGTCGTCGAACAACATAAAAAAACTACCGCCAGCCGCAACGCACTGACACGTTTCGACCTTCGTTGATCATAATCAGAATACGACGGCAAACTGACTATCGAGGATCAAACCGCATTGAATATATATGGAAATGTAATTTAAATATGCGGCTCTTACCTCTAGAAGTCTCGCATACATTGAACTTGACTGGAAATGTCGGCTGCACAATTTCTATGCATTCACGAACGTAAACTGTTTGTAGCTTTCGCCACATATACATATATAGGCAATACAATTTAACAATAATTGTTTGCGTGGGTGGTGGTAACAATTATTTAAATTAAGTTTGCGAGCTTGAGGTAAACACCAATCCCATTGTATTTAACCAATCGACGAACAACATAACAGAACTACCGCCAGCTGCAACGCACTGACGCGTTTCGACCTTCCTAGATCATCATCAGAGTACGACGGCAAACTGATTATCGAGGATCAAACCGCATTGAATATATATGGAAATCAATTTTAAATATGCGGCTCTTACATCTAGCAGTCTCGCATACATTGAACTTTACTGGAAATCTCGGCTGCACAATTTCTATGCATTCACGAACATAAATTGTTTGAAGCTTTCGCCACATATACATATATAGGCAATACAATATAACAATAATTGTTTGCGCGGGTGGTGACAACAATTATTTAAATCAAGTTTGCGAGCTTGAAGTAAACACCAATCCCATTGTACATAACCAGCCGTCGAACAACATAAAGAACTACTGGCAGCCTCAACGAACTGAGGCGTTTCGACATTCCTTGATCATCAACAGAGTACGACGGCAAACTGACTGTCGAGGATTAAACCGCATTGAATATATATGAAAAGCAAATTTCAATATGCGGCTCTTACATCTAAGCACTCTCGCATACATTGATCTTGACAGGAAATCTCGGCTGCAAAATTTCTATGCAGTCACGGACATGAACTGTTTGTAGCTTTCGCCACATATACATATATAGGCAATACAATTTAAAAATAATTGTTTGCGCGGGTGGTGGTATGAATTCTTTAAATCAAATTTGCGAGCTTGAAGTAAACACCAATCCCATTCTATTTAACCAGTCGACGAACAACATAACAAAACTACCGCCAGCCGCAACGCACTGACGCGTTTCGACCTTCATTGATCATCATCAGAGTACGACGGCAAACTGACTATCGAGGATCAAACCGCATTGAATATATATGGAAATCAAATTTAGATATGCGGCTCTCACCTCTAGCAGTCTCGCATACATTGAACTTGACTGGAAATGTCGGTTGCACAATTTCTATGCAGTCACGAACATTAACTGTTTGTAGCTTTCGCCACATATACATATATAGGCAATACAATTTAACAATAATTGTTTGCGCGGGTGGTGGTAACAATTCTTTAAATCAAGTTTGCGAGCTTGAAGTAAACACCAATCCCATTGTATTTAACCAGTCGTCGAACAACATAACAAAACTACCGCCAGCCGCAACGCACTGACGCGTTTCGACCTTCCATGATCATCATCAGAGTACGACGGCAAACTGACTATCGAGGATCAAACCGCATTGAATATATATGGAAATCAAATTTAGATATGCGGCTCTCACCTCTAGCAGTCTCGCATACATTGAACTTGACTGGAAATGTCGGCTGCACAATTTCTATGCATTCACGAACATAAACTGTTTGTAGCTTTCGCCACATATACATATATAGGCAATACAATTTAACAATAATTGTTTGCGCGGGTGGTGGTAACAATTCTTTAAATCAAGTTTGCGAGCTTGAAGTAAACACCAATCCCATTGTATTTAACCAGTCGTCGAACAACATAACAAAACTACCGCCAGCCGCAACGCACTGACGCGTTTCGACCTTCCATGATCATCATCAGAGTACGACGGCAAACTGACTATCGAGGATCAAACCGCATTGAATATATATGGAAATCAAATTTAGATATGCGGCTCTCACCTCTAGCAGTCTCGCATACATTGAACTTGACTGGAAATGTCGGCTGCACAATTTCTATGCAGTCACGAACATTAACTGTTTGCAGCTTTCGCCACATATACATATATAGGCAATACAATTTAACAATAATTGATTGCGCGGGTGGTGGTAACAATGCTTTAAATCAAGTTTGCGAGCTTGAAGTAAACACCAATCCCATTGTATTTAACCAGTCGTCGAACAACATAACAAAACTACCGCCAGCCGCAACGCACTGACGCGTTTCGACCTTCCATGATCATCATCAGAGTACGACGGCAAACTGACTATCGAGGATCAAACCGCATTGAATATATATGGAAATCAAATTTAGATATGCGGCTCTCACCTCTAGCAGTCTCGCATACATTGAACTTGACTGGAAATGTCGGCTGCACAATTTCTATGCAGTCACGAACATTAACTGTTTGTAGCTTTCGCCACATATACATATATAGGCAATACAATTTAACAATAATTGTTTGCGCGGGTGGTGGTAACAATTCTTTAAATCAAGTTTGCGAGCTTGAGGTAAACACCAATCCCATTGTATTTAACCAGTCGTCGAACAACATAACAAAACTACCGCCAGCCGCAACGCACTGACGCGTTTCGACCTTCCATGATCATCATCAGAGTACGACGGCAAACTGACTATCGAGGATCAAACCGCATTGAATATATATGGAAATCAAATTTAGATATGCGGCTCCTACCTCTAGCAGTCTCGCATACATTGAACTTGACTGGAAATGTCGGTTGCACAATTTCTATGCATTCACGGACATAAACTGTTTGTAGCTTTCGCCACATATACATATATAGGCAATACAATTTAACAATAATTGTTTGCGCGGGTGGTGGTAACAATTCTTTAAATCAAGTTTGCGAGCTTGAAGTAAACACCAATCCCATTGTATTTAACCAGTCGTCGAACAACATAACAAAACTACCGCCAGCCGCAACGCACTGACGCGTTTCGACCTTCCATGATCATCATCAGAGTACGACGGCAAACTGACTATCGAGGATCAAACCGCATTGAATATATATGGAAATCAAATTTAGATATGCGGCTCTCACCTCTAGCAGTCTTGCATACATTGAACTTGACTGGAAATGTCGGCTGCACAATTTCTATGCAGTCACGAACATTAACTGTTTGCAGCTTTCGCATATATAGTCAACACAATTTAACAATAATTGTTTGCGCGGGTGGTGGTAACAATTCTTTAAATCAAGTTTGCGAGCTTGAAGTAAACACCAATCCCATTGTACATAACCAGCCGTCGAACAACATAAATAACTACTGGCAGCCTCAATGAACTGACGCGTTTCGACATTCCTTGATCATCAACAGAGTACGACGGCAAACTGACTATCGAGGATTAAAACGCATTGAATATATATGAAAAGCAAATTTCAATATGCGGCTCCTACCTCTAGCAGTCTCGCATACATTGAACTTGACTGGAAATGTCGGTTGCACAATTTCTATGCATTCACGGACATAAACTGTTTGTAGCTTTCGCCACATATACATATATAGGCAATACAATTTAACAATAATTGTTTGCGCGTGTGGTGGTAACAATTCTTTAAATCAAGTTTGCGAGCTAGAAGTAAACACCAATCCCATTGTATTTAACGAGTCGTCGAACAACATAAAAAACTACTGGCAGCCGCAACGAACTGACGCGTTTCGACCTTCCTTGATCATCATCAGAGTACAACGGCAAACTGACTATCGAGGATCAAACCGCATTGAATATATATGGAAATCAAATTTAGATATACGGCTCTCACCACTAGCAGTCTCGCATACATTGAACTTGACTGGAAATGTCGGCTGCACAAATTCTATGCAGTCACGAACATTAACTGTTTGCAGCTTTCGCCACATATACATATATAGGCAATAAAATTTAACAATAATTGATTGCGCCGGTGGTGGTAACAATTCTTTAAATCAAGTTTGCGAGCTTGAAGTAAACACCAATCCCATTGTATTTAACGAGTCGTCGAACAACATAACAAAACTACCGCCAGCCGCAACGCACTGACGCGTTTCGACCTTTCATGGCCATCATCAGAGTGCGACGGCAAACTGATTATCGAGGATCAAACCGCATTGAATATATATGGAAATCAAATTTAGATATGCGGCTCCACCTCTAGCAGTCTCGCATACATTGAACTTGACTGGAAATGTCGGCTGCACAATTTCTATGCAGTTACGAACATTAACTGTTTGCAGCTTTCGCCACATATACATATATAGGCAATACAATTTAAACAATAATTGATTGCGCGGGTGGTGGTAACAATTCTTTAAATCAAGTTTGCGAGCTTGAAGTAAACACCAATCCCATTGTATTTAACCAGTCGTCGAACAACATAACAAAACTACCGCCAGCCGCAACGCACTGACGCGTTTCGACCTTCCTTGATCATCATCAGAGTACGACGGCAAACTGACTATCGAGGATCAAACCGCATTGAATATATATGGAAATCAAATTTAGATATGCGGCTCTCACCTCTAGCAGTCTCGCATACATTGAACTTGACTGGAAATGTCGGCTGCACAATTTCTATGCAGTCACGAACATAAACTGTTTGCAGCTTTCGCCACATATACATATATAGGCAATACAATTTAACAATAATTGTTTGCGCGGGTGGTGGTAACAATTCTTTAAATCAAGTTTGCGAGCTTGAAGTAAACACCAATCCCATTGTATTTAACCAGTCGTCGAACAACATAACAAAACTACCGCCAGCCGCAACGCACTGACGCGTTTCGACCTTCCATGATCATCATCAGAGTACGACGGCAAACTGACTATCGAGGATCAAACCGCATTGAATATATATGGAAATCAAATTTAGATATGCGGCTCTCACCTCTAGCATTCTCGCATACATTGAACTTGACTGGAAATGTCGGCTGCACAATTTCTATGCAGTCACGAACATTAACTGTTTGCAGCTTTCGCCACATATACATATATAGGCAATACAATTTAAACAATAATTGATTGCGCGGGTGGTGGTAACAATTCTTTAAATCAAGTTTGCGAGCTTGAAGTAAACACCAATCCAATTGTATTTAACCAGTCGTCGAACAACATAACAAAACTACCGCCAGCCGCAACGCACTGACGCGTTTCGACCTTCCATGATCATCATCAGAGTACGACGGCAAACTGACTATCGAGGATCAAACCGCATTGAATATATATGGAAATCAAATTTAGATATGCGGCTCTCACCTCTAGCAGTCTCGCATACATTGAACTTGACTGGAAATGTCGGCTGCACAATTTCTATGCAGTCACGAACATTATCTGTTTGCAGCTTTTGCCACATATACATATATAGGCAATACAATTTAAACAATAATTGATTGCGCGGGTGGTGGTAACAATTCTTTAAATCAAGTTTGCGAGCTTGAAGTAAACACCAATCCCATTGTATTTAACAAGTCGTCGAAAAACATAATAAAGAACTACTGGCAGCCTCAACGAACTGACGCGTTTCGACCTTCCTTGATCATCAACAGAGTACGACGGCAAACTGACTAACGAGGATTAAACCGCATTGAATATATATGAAAAGCAAAATTAGATATGCGGCTCTCACATCTAGCAGTCTCGCATACATTGAACTTGACAGGAAATCTCGGCTGCAAAATTTCTATGCAGTCACGGACATGAACTGTTTGTAGCTTTCGCCACATATACATATATAGGCAATACAATTTAACAATAATTGTTTGCGCGGGTGGTGGTAAAAATTCTTTAAATCAAGTTTGCGAGCTTGAAGTAAACACCAATCCCATTGTATTTAACCAGTCGTCGAACAACATAACAAAACTACCGCCAGCTGCAACGCACTGACGCGTTTCGACCTTCCATGATCATCATCAGAGTACGACGGCAAACTGACTATCGAGAATCAAACCGCATTGAATATATATGGAAATCAAATTTAGATATGCGGCTCTCACCTCTAGCAGTCTCGCATACATTGAACTTGACTGCAAATGTCGGCTGCACAATTTCTATGCAGTCACGAACATTAACTGTTTGTAGCTTTCGCCACATATACATATATAGGCAATACAATTTAACAATAATTCTTTGCACGGGTGGTGGTAAAAATTCTTTAAATAAAGTTTGCGAGCTTGAAGTAAACACCAATCCCATTGTACTTAACCAGTCGTCGAACAACATAACAAAACTACCGCCAGCCGCAACGCACTGACGCGTTTCGACCTTCCTTGATCATCTTCAGAGTACGACGGCAAACTGACTATCGAGGATCAAACCGCATTGAATATATATGGAAATCAAATTTAGATATGCGGCTCTCACCTCTAGCAATCTCGCATACATTGAACTTGACTGGAAATGTCGGCTGCACAATTTCTATGTAGTCACGAGCATAAACTGTTTGTAGCTTTCGCCACATATACATATATAGGCAATACAATTTAACAATAATTGTTTGCACGGGTGGTGGTAACAATTCTTTAAATCAAGTTTGCGAGCTTGAAGTAAACACCAATCCCATTGTATTTAACCAGTCGTCGAACAACATAACAAAACTACCGCCAGCCGCAACGCACTGACGCGTTTCGACCTTCCATGATCATCATCAGAGTACGACGGCAAACTGACTATCGAGGATCAAACCGCATTGAATATATATGGAAATCAAATTTAGATATGCGGCTCTCACCTCTAGCAGTCTTGCATACATTGAACTTGACTGGAAATGTCGGCTGCACAATTTCTATGCAGTCACGAACATTAACTGTTTGTAGCTTTCGCCACATATACATATATAGGCAATACAATTTAACAATAATTGTTTGCGCGGGTGGTGGTAACAATTCTTTAAATCAAGTTTGCGAGCTTGAAGTAAACACCAATCCCATTCTATTTAACCAGTCGTCGAACAACATAACAACACTACCGCCAGCCGCAACGCACTGACGCGTTTCGACCTTCCATGATCATCATCAGAGTACGACGGCAAACTGACTATCGAGAATCAAACCGCATTGATTATATATGGAAATCAAAATTATATATGCTCACCTCTAGCAGTCTCGCATACATTGAACTTGACTGGAAATGTCGGCTGCACAATTTCTATGCAGTCACGAACATTAACTGTTTGTAGCTTTCGCCACATATACATATATAGGCAATACAATTTAAACAATAATTGATTGCGCGGGTGGTGGTAACAATTCTTTAAATCAAGTTTGCGAGCTTGAAGTAAACACCAATCCCATTGTATTTAACCAGTCGTCGAACAACATAACAAAACTACCGCCAGCCGCAACGCACTGACGCGTTTCGACCTTCCATGATCATCATCAGAGTACGACGGCAAACTGACTATCGAGGATCAAACCGCATTGAATATATATGGAAATCAAATTTAGATATGCGGCTCTCACCTCTAGCAGTCTCGCATACATTGAACTTGACTGGAAATGTCGGCTGCACAATTTCTATGCAGTCACGAACATTAACTGTTTGCAGCTTTCGCCACATATACATATATAGGCAATACAATTTAACAATAATTGTTTGCGCGGGTGGTGGTAACAATTCTTTAAATCAAGTTTGCGAGCTTGAAGTAAACACCAATCCCATTGTATTTAACCAGTCGTCGAACAACATAACAAAACTACCGCCAGCCGCAACGCACTGACGCGTTTCGACCTTCCATGATCATCATCAGAGTACGACGGCAAACTGACTATCGAGGATCAAACCGCATTGAATATATATGGAAATCAAATTTAGATATGCGGCTCTCACCTCTAGCAGTCTCGCATACATTGAACTTGACTGGAAATGTCGGCTGCACAATTTCTATGCAGTCACGAACATAAATTGTTTGCAGCTTTCGCCACATATACATATATAGGCAATACAATTTAACAATAATTGTTTGCGCGGGTGGTGGTAACAATTATTTAAATCAAGTTTGCGAGCTTGAAGTAAACACCAATCCCATTGTACATAACCAGCCGTCGAACAACATAAAGAACTACTGTCAGCCACAACGAACTGACGCGTTTCGACATTCCTTGATCATCAACAGAGTACGACGGCAAACTGACTATCGAGGATTAAAACGCATTGAATATATATGAAAAGCAAATTTCAATATGCGGCTCTTACCTCCAGTAGTCTCGCATTCATTGCATTTGTCTGGAAATATCAGCTGCACAATTTCTATGCAATCACGGACATGAACTGTTTGCAGCTTTCGCCACATATACATATATAGGCAATACAATTTAACAAGTAATTGTTTGCGCGGGTGGTGGTATGAATTCTTTAAATCAAGTTTGCGAGCTTGAAGTAAACACCAATCCCATTGTATTTAACCAGTCGTCGAACAACATAAGAAAACTACCGCCAGCCGCAACGCACTGACGCGTTTCGACCTTCCTTGATCATCATCAGAGTACGACGGCAAACTGACTATCGAGGATCAAACCGCATTGAATATATATGGAAATCAAATTTAGATATGCGGCTCTTACATCTAGCAGTCTCGCATACATTGAACTTGACTGGAAATGTCGGTTGCACAATTTCTATGCAGTCACGAACATAAACTGTTTGTAGCTTTCGCCACATATACATATATAGGCAATACAATTTAACAATAATTGTTTGCGCGGGTGGTGGTAACAATTCTTTAAATCAAGTTTGCGAGCTTGAAGTAAACACCAATCCCATTGTATTTAACGAGTCGTCGAACAACATAAAAAACTACTGGCAGCCGCAACCAACTGATGCGTTTCGACCTTCCTTGATCATCATCAGAGTACGACGGCAAACTGATTATCGAGGATCAAACCGCATTGAATATATATGGAAATCAAATTTTAATATGCGGCTCCTACCTCTAGCAGTCTCGCATACAGTGAACTTGACTGGAAATGTCGGTTGCACAATTTCTATGCATTCACGGACATAAACTGTTTGTAGCTTTCGCCACATATACATATATAGGCAATACAATTTAACAATAATTGTTTGCGCGTGTGGTGGTAACAATTCTTTAAATCAAGTTTGCGAGCTTGAAGTAAACACCAATCCCATTGTATTTAACCAGTCGTCGAACAACATAACAAAACTACCGCCAGGCGCATCGCACTGACGCGTTTGGGACCTTCCTAGATCATCATCAGAGTACGACGGCAAACTGATTATCGAGGATCAAACCGCATTGAATATATATGGAAATCAAATTTAAATATGCGGCTCTTACATCTAGCAGTCTCGCATACATTGAACTTGACTGGAAATCTCGGCTGCACAATTTCTATGCATTCACGAACATAAATTGTTTGTAGCTTTCGCCACATATACATATATAGGCAATACAATATAACAATAATTGTTTGCGCGGGTGGTGACAACAATTATTTAAATCAAGTTTGCGAGCTTGAAGTAAACACCAATCCCATTGTACATAACCAGCCGTCGAACAACATAAAGAACTACTGGCAGCCTCAACGAACTGACGCGTTTCGACATTCCTTGATCATCAACAGAGTACGACGGCAAAATGACTAACGAGGATTAAACCGCATTGAATATATATGAAAAGCAAATTTCAATATGCGGCTCTTACATCTAGCAGTCTCGCATACATTGAACTTGACAGGAAATCTCGGCTGCAAAATTTCTATGCAGTCACGGACATGATATGATATTTGTTACGAAAGGTATTGGTTCAAATTAACTTGCGTGTTATTTTCTGTAATTTAACGCGTTGACTAAACATGAAATGTCTCCCATGCTAACTCTGCGTGATCTATTTCTACATCTAGCGACTGGCTAGTGTGTCGTCGTTTTTAGCCCAAAATTGAGCTATTGCAGATTTTCGTACGGCTCGAAACCCCGTGGAAAGTAGCGATACAGGTACTGGAGGTCTTTTACAATTTACTCTAGTACAGTTTGGCGTATAGAACGCAGCGATGGTATTTCAAAGAATGATGGACTCACTCGTGACCGATTTACCTTGTACTACATCATACGTTGGCACTATCATTTTGGAAACCGCCGAACAACAATTGCGTTCATTGTTGGAGAAAATTTCGAGTCCTAAAATGGCGATAACTTTATGATAAATAAGTGCAGATAGGCTGGCAAGTGCTGATTCTGAGCCATTCAGTTTCAGCAAATGAGTTTGCGCCATTAGATTTGAACATACAGCCTAGCCGGAAATATGCGATGCCCATTGCATGAAAATAATTGCGTCAGTTTATTGATAAGGTGAATTTCTACAGCATATCTCTCGAGGATGGCGGTTACTCAACAGCCCTTGTCCAAATTAACTATAGCTAAAATACCGTTTCGTTGGTCGGAGGCCCAAGAAACGTTTATCCAATGTATTCAATAATTGATAGACTTTACAAATGGGGAGCGAGTTATTTAAAACAATATATAAATCCCACTCACATTAAGGCATGACAAATCTATTCCGCCACCGAAAAAGAACTACTGGCCGTTCAATGGATACTACGAAAGCTTCGATAATTATCATGGGTTTCCATTCTTTTGAGTCTGACAAGAGAATTAAAGTGAAAAATGTTAAAAACAAGATTATGGTGTCTTTTGATGTTACATGTTTGTTTACGCATTTTCCATGACTATTATGGTCCAAGCTGTAGACCAAAGAATATTACCATTTCTAGTGCCAGGTTATTCCCCACGCAAGCTTATCTTACTATGCACGAAATATGTACAGTTTCGTTTTAATAGAAGTATTCATAAACATATTGATGGTGTGGCAATTGAGAGGCCCTTATCTCCACTGTTAAAAAAACATTATTAAAAGAGCGCCATAGAAAAATGTCACAATGCAAACACTATCTTGATGATATTTTCCTTTTCCTTTAAAAAAGGTCGCAATCACGACCATGACTTCAAATTTTCGAAAAAGCGCATAAGAATATCTGTTTCGCGTCAGAGCACGAGAAAGATGATTATTTGTCTTTCTTAGATGTATTACTAATGGTAAATTAAATAGAACAGTTTACCATAAGCCAACCTGGTCTACACAGAATTTGTATTACTCTAATTAAATACCTTTCCGGTATAAATTATCAACAGTTCAAGACTGTTTTTCAAGACTTAACAGGTAGGTTAGTCCAAATTAAAAAAACGAAAATATTAAAACAATAAACGATTAAATATCTAATGACTATCCTAGACAATTAATTAGGGCAATAAATTAGAGGGGAAGTTGGCAAAACACGTATTTTGAACCTGAAAGGAAAGCCATTTAAATGCAAATCCTGTTTTAGGAGAATGCGGTTATACGCAAGGTACAATAGAAAGTTTAAGCGGAATTTTCACACACTTTAATGCGGCTAAACAACGAGTGTTATTTAAGGTAACACACTTGCCTTTACCAGTGATCAAAGAGAAACAGCCGTTAGTGTCGAGCTCAAATATTATTTACCAATATACGTGCGCAAGTTATCGATCAACTTGTGTCGGACGAACGACCAGACGGTTAATTACTCGAATAAACAATCATTGCAAATTAAACGCCTGTTTTAAATCAAATGGTGAATACACGTCTACAGTTGTACAGCATACCGTTGAAAACTCACACGTATGTTCTTCAGACGTAGCATTTAAGGTGATCATTACTTGTAATACTGGAAATGAGTTAACCGCATTCGAAGATTGATGCATAAACAGACTGCAGACAGAAAAAACATGTCCAGGCATTGAGCTGGAACTGGAGGTGATTGACGAAATTGATTGAGTGTTTTCCTACTTTACACTATTCAAGTTTACATTTGCTATTATTTTGGCCTTTCCATATATAAAGAGATATTCATTTGTAGATAGTTGAAAAGAATATGAGAACGAAATGGTTTTTGCACATGGAAAGAGTACTATGAATATTGAAATATCCTGAAAATGAGTGTATCGGACTTTTCGGTTCAGTTAATAAATTGAAAAATTTGTTACCTACAGTGGGGAAAAAATCAAACGAATTACTTATTTACTACAAAGAAACTAAAAAAATAAGTACTTGGCATAGTATTATATGGAAATGATCAATTATTTACACACAGACAATTTCACTTCGTTTTGAATTAACTGATGTCTGAGTTTGCATTCTAAAGTATGTCCTTTTAATTATAAATAAACATTTGAAATAAATTAAATAGGATTTGAGAAACTTAAACTAGAACTTGGCAACTACCATGTATTTATGAAGGAAGGCTTGGATTTTGGAGTTTGCAATATACTTAAATAAGCTAAAAAAGAGCATAGCAACTCGTTTTCAGTAACGTTAATATATTTGACAATATTGTAATATATAATAAAAATCAAAGTAATTAGTTTTTAACTTAAATGCAAATAAACGAAAAAATCAAATATGTTTCGTAGTATAATATTGAAATGATCGAATATTTTTACACAGTGCGTTTCACTATTTATTAACCACTTACTTAGTTCGCATTCTTAAATATGTCATTTTAAATATAAATAATCATTTCGAATGAAACTTCAATTGGTTTTGATAAATTGTAATTCAAATTTCGAAAATGCCATCAATATAAAAAGGAAGGGTTTGGTATGTAGATTTTTAAATACATATTGAAATGACCTTAAAAAGAGTATCGCAAACATTTTGTTATGACAATACATCCGTCACATATATATTAGTAACAAAATCAAACAAATTATTTATTGCAAAGCAACTACACAAATACAGAGAAAATTTGGCGGAATATAATATTAAAATGATCGATTAATTTTACCAAATCTGTTTTACTTCTTTTTAAACTGATGCATTATTAATTAGTTCATTTTGATTATAAATAATAAATTTGGAAAAATGCAGTAATTACAAAGAAATTATAATTTGAACTTTGTAAATGTCTTTAATTTGAAAGGGAATATTTTGCGTTTGAAATAAGGGAACCAACCAATCAATTGCGCGCGTAACCTCCAGTTCAAACTCAATGCTTAAACATGCCTCTTCTGCTTGCATAAATCCGGCTGCAATTTGTTTATCCACAAAGCTTCGTATGTGGCTAACTCCCTTTTGTTATGGTATTTAGTAATTATTTTAAATGCTGTCTGGAGAGCATACGTGTGATGTTTCAACAATGCGTTGCGCACTTGCAGACGTGTATTCACCGTTTGATTTGAAACAGGCATTTAGGTTACTATGTTCTCTCATTCGAGAAATTAACCGTCTGTTCGATCGGCCTACGTATGTATTAGGTGTTGCGAACCTAATAACAAATTAGTTCAGTTGTGACCGGAAGGATAAACCAAAGACAGCATGAACGGAAAGTATAATCTCATGCACATTCGTTTCGTGCTTACTGGCGACTCATCAGTAGGAGCCGGTATTAAAACCTTTAACCACTATATTTTTGGGTGAGGAATGTAGGATAATAGGACGGTATACTTTCCGTTCATGCTGTTTTTGGTTTATCCTTCTGGTCACAACTGAACTAATTTGTTACTAGGTTCGCAACACGTAATATATACTTGCATATATATTAGATCTCCGCAACAAACAGTATTTAACTGTTTAACTTGTGCATGTATATTAGTAAATAATATTTCATGTCTAAATCAACGGCTGTTTCACTTCTATTGCTGGTAACGGAAAGTGCTTGACCTTAAATAACACTCATAGTTTAGCTGCATTGAATGTGCGTGTTAATGCCACTTTATTTTACTTTAATGCTATTCGGGAAACTGCATCCCACTTGAATGGGATGTTCAGGTAGACGTTAAATCGTTAATTGCTTTATTATATTCGCTGTCGTTTGAATCTTGACAAACCAATCTGTTGATTCTTGAAAAGGAGCCACGAACTGTTGATAATTTATATTGAAACGGCACAAAACTGCCGTGGTGCAAATACTGTGCAGTCCATGTTGTTTTGTGGTATATTGTTCTATATAGTTTTCCATTAGTTTCTTTCGTCAGTAGTACATCTAAGAAAGGCAGACAATAATCTTTCTCGTGCGTTGACGTGAAACTGATATTCTTATGTGCTTTGTTGAAACTTTGAAGCAATGTTCATGATTGCCATTTATTATTAAGAACAATGAAAATTTCATCCACGTACCGTATGTATTAAGCACATTTACTTATTTCATTCCTTAATGTGTTCTTTAGATGCCCTAGAAAAATCTGAGCCAACACTAGAGATATGGTGCTCCCCATTGCCACACCATCAGTTTGTTTATAGATGCCTTCATTAAAACGAAACTGTACGTCTTTCTTGCATAATAAGATAAGCTTGCGTGGATTGTGACCTGGCACTGACGATGGTAATATGTCATTTTGTTCCGCTTTGACTATAATATCAATGGTTTCATCAATTGGAACATTTGTAAACAAAAGATACCATAATCTTGTTTTTAACATTTATATATTGAATTTTGTTTTCAAACTTAAACGAATCGACAACCGAATAATTACCAAGTGGTTTGCGCGATTGTTCAAGTATACAAACTAACCATTTACCCAGTGCATGAAACGGAGAATTTACCATTGATAAAATTGGCCTCATAGGAAAACCATTTTTATGTTTTTGGTAATCCGTACATTGTTGGTGTAGATGATCCAACTGGTTCGAGCTTCTGTACAGTAGCCGCATCAATTAAACCGGCATCTGTCAAGATCTTAATTTCATTTATTACTTTACGCTCCACTTTTTCTATTTAATTTGATTTATAGTCTAGACGCGTGAATTTTGTTTGTCATTCAACAAGTTCTTAATCTTTTGTAAATTGTCACATTAGCCCATTATAACGGCACTTTTGCCTTTATCAGCGCGTAATATTTTGATGTCTGCATTTCTGCTGCTATCTTTATGCGCATTTAAATTTTGCTTTGTCAACGCAATTTGTTTTACGCATTTGGACGATTTAAAATGTGAAGCCTTTTCAACTTATGTAGCCTTGAACCAGGTTCTATAACCAATACTGGTAGGTTCTAAGTTGGCTGTTTGTTCAAATAGCAATTCAAATTTTGCCTGAATATCAACATCGTATTTATTAGAAGGATGTATTCCATAATTTCGGCCCATTGATAGTGCCTCCATTTTTATATGATCGATTGGTATTTTTGATAAGTTAAGCACACGTTAATCATATCTGATAAAATTTCTTTTTATTTTTGCACATGGAAAGGGTACTATGAATAATAGAATTGTTACTTCATTATATTTATTTATTTAGTTAAATTACGCAATTTTGTATTAGGTATTGCGCACCTAGTAACAAATTAGTTCAAATATGACCAGCGGAATATATGAACAGGGAGTATAACTTCGTGCCAGTATTACGCCCTACTACTTACAGTAGCACGATCTGTAAGTAATATAATTAAAACGATGTACTAGGTGGCTTCGAAAGCCCTTTGCGTATGTAAGAATCGTCATTACCACTTCCATCACTTCCTCTGGAATGAACTGATATCTCGGTTTTCATTCTTATTTATGTTAATTTTATTATAAATAAAAATTGTAGAAGAACTGGTATAGGCTCTGACCAATTTTAAATTAACTTTGAAAATGCCAATAATTTATTTAGGAGGGCTTGGTATTTGGAGTTTCATATGTATTAAAATTAGCTTGAATGCGTATGACACAATAGTTCACTTATGTAAATATATTTAACGCATTTGTTACGTAACGAGACAACGAAATCAAATAAATTGCTTATTTATTTCAAACAAAAAATTAAATATGTGACATTTTACCAAGTGAACTTAATCGATTATTTTGACTGAACCGGTTGAATGAACTTTTATTAAGTTTGAAGTTTTAATTATAATTTTAATTATAAATGCCATGTTGCATGCAATAACTAGCGCGCGCGGTTTGACATGGCTCCGATTTTGTCGCATTCCGATATGGAAAAAATTGTTATGGATCTTCAAAACTCCATGGAATTGATGAAGAATGAAATGTCCATATTGAAGAATGATTCAATTGTGAATGCAAAAAAATTCGAGCAAGTGGTGAAAAATAATGAAACTTTAAGTGCGCGTATAGTTGATCTAGTTGAACAGAATGAGACATTACTTGTGAAGCTAGACAAATTACAGACTGATGTTCAACCATGGATCGAATTGGCCGATTTAACGGTGGAAGGTGATATGCTAGTTAAAGATAAATCAGCTGGTGAGGAAATACTAAATATATTAGCAAACGAAGTCTCAGCACGTATTAGCAAACAGGATCAATTAGTATTATTTAATCTAGATGAAGATGCCGATGTAAAAGACGTCGAGAAATTAAATACGTTAATAAAAGAAGAAACACATGCAGCTATTACTAAATGCTACAGGGTGGGGAAACGAGCTGATCGTCCAAGGCCGGTAATTGTCAAATTATCAAAAAGGCCGACAAATATGCAATTAGAATCGATCAATAAAAAGAAAGAGGAGAATCTGAGCTTTCACAGCATATTTATTGGACGGGACAAAACGTTCCTCCAACGGAAATTGGCAAAAGTAAAAAAGCTAAAGAACAATCTGGAACGGAAACCGCCAATGTCTGATGAAGCAGTTAAACGGACTCAATCGAGTGTGACTGCATCATCAAAAAACGATGTATCGTTATTAACTGTTGTGGACAGAAAGGGGAAAGGAAGTATGGCCTCGAGGCCCGTGAAAAGAATAGTAAAGAAGCCATCAAGGTTGAATCAGTAAAAGTGGACACTTGTTTAGATAAGTCGCTATCTACATTTACTCTATTTTATGCTAACTCTCGAAGTGTTAAAAATAAGAACTTTTTACTGTGTAATTTTATAATAAGTAATGATTTCGACTTTATAATATTATCCGAAACTTGGCTTAACAAGGACATTAAAAACCATGAATTTGATATTCCTCATTATTCTTTATTCAGAAAGGACAGATCGCTGGATAAAAGAGGTGGAGGAGTACTCATTTATTGTAAATCTGTATTTAAGGCGAAAATTTTACATACTAGTGATGATAATGCTATCATTGATTTCTTATCTATACAATTTGATAATCTGATCTTAACAGCGGTTTACAGACCGCCGTATGCTACTTTATTTGATGATCAAACTTTTACCAATTCTTTTCAATATATCTTTGATTGCCATGGCTATAATGTAGTGGTAGGTGACTTTAATAAGTTACAGGACTGTGAATTATCCAATTTTTTTTCTAACCATGATCTAAAGCAGATTATAAATGAATCAACTAGAGGTTCGCAATGCTTAGATCATGTATATTTAGAAATTGAAATGGTGAAATCGCACAGTTATGATGTTGTCAATTATTTCAAAGAATTGGACCATAAACAAATTATTTTACAATGGAAATTCTTGAGTGGCATAACACAGAAACTAAGTTATGAAAATGCACACATGCACTGTTCCAGAATAAACTGGAATTTCTTTAGAGATTTAAGCATATTGATAGATTATGAGAGTTTTTGTTTCTTGAATACTGATGAATTTGTTTCTTCTGTTTCATCGTTATTATCTGTTTTATTTCAGGCATCTACGTTTACGGACATTATACCGAAACGGATTAATAGGAAATTGTGTAAACTAAGAATTAAACGAGATAATATAATAAAGTGTAGTCTTATTAATAGTATTAAACAAATGAGGTTAGATTCCATTGATAACGAAATTAATTCATCACTGCTAATAATTCGTCAAAGATCAGAACGAATTATTTTGGCCAAAATGAAGAGTAATCCTCGATTAGGATTTAAACTCCTCACAGATTACAGTAAATACAAGGAAAAGTTAAAGCTTATACTACCTGTGGATAAAACTGAGTCTGGATTTCTCTGTGAATTGGAGGAAGTATTTGTCAATTTGATATGCAACCCACAGAATGAGAAATCTTTTATAGAACTATCAGATCCTTTAGGAGGCCAGGAACCAGGACTTGTTATTGACAGTGATGAATTGATAAAATTGATGTTAAAAATCAAATCAAAAAAACAAAAAGATCACCTTGGTATTTCGATTGATAATTTAATTCAATTACCCTTAACATTTAGAAATGCACTCTGCAACTTTATAAATAGAATTTTGAATGATGGGAAATTACCAATTGATATATTAACGATTGTAGCTAAGCCGTTGCCAAAAGTTAGTAAGCCAACGTGCGCCAGTGATTATAGATTAATCTCTATTATCCCTTCGTTTTTGAAGATAATAGAACGATTGATACTAGATCATTTAGAACGTATGTTACCGGCTGATTTTGACTTATGTCAACATGGCTTTACGAAAGGTAGATCGACAACTACCAATATGCTTTCCATGTGGAAACATGTAATCACATTAGACGAGAATAAGTTAGATGCATTAATTGTATTTATAGATATCTCAAAAGCTTTTGACTCTATATCTTTTGATGCTATTTTGAATGCGATTAGTTTGTTGAATATTGAACCGAATATTTTTAGATTACTTAAATACTATCTATATAATCGAAGAATGAGTATTCAAGTAAATGATTTGATATCAAAATCAAAACGAGTAACGAGTGGAGTTCCACAGGGATCAAGCTTGGGGCCAATTTTATTTAAAATTGTATTAGCAAATTTGGAAACTAAGATCCTTAACGGTCGAGTTTGCAAATTCGCTGATGATTTAAAAATAATCTTCCCAATTGATCCAAAGAATGTCGAATTCTCCAAAAATAATGTGACTTTAGATTTGTATGATTTGAGTAAATATTTGTTTACACTAGGGCTGAGAATAAACAATAAAAAGACGAAAGCTTTAAAAATAGGGAACAGAACAAACTTTCATTATGTTTATTTTCATGATGCAGTTATTAATGATGTGTTTGAGATTAAACTTATGCAAGAAATTAAGGATTTAGGCATAACTATTCAATGTACAGCTTCTGCTGAGAGACATATTGAAAGTATAGTAGGCAGTAGAAATGCAATTTGTTTTAACAGATTTTAATGTGGATTTCGCAAATTACATTAATTTAAAAGGGAAAGTTTGGCATTTGGAGTTTTATATATATATTTGAACAAACTTAAATATTGTAAAGAAAACGTTTTCGGCTATTTGAATATATTTGGCACATTTTTATGTATAGTAGCAACAAAATTAGAAATATTATTTATTTATTACAGTGGCAGTAATCCAAAAATTGAATATTTGGTATGGTATAATACAGAAATGATCGATTATTTATAACAAAATGTATTTTATTTCTTTTTGAATTAACTAACAACAATATTTACTCTCTTAATTATGTCATTTTAATTATTAATAAATATATGAAAGGAAAAAATTGAAAAAAATGAAATATGAATTAACATTTTCAAAATTATGTAACAGGTAATTAAAATTGTAATTTGAATTTCGTAAATATCACCAATATAAGTAGGATTGTTTGGAATTTGGAGCTTTAAATATATTTAAATGGCCTTACGAAATTTAGCGAGGATATTTCAGATATGTTAATATATTTAGCAGATTTTTTGCCTATTGTAACAACAAAACCAAGAGAATTATTCAGATATTGCAAAGCAAATTTAAAAAAATATGGAGCATAGCATCATATGCAAATTATCAATTACTTACGCACAAATTATTTCGATATTTTGGATTAACTGATCGATTATTAACAGAAATCGTTTCTAAATTGAATGACACAAAAATTTTGCAAGCCAAATTATTTCATTTTATTTAAAAATCAACATTTTCAAAAATGCAATAGATTTTGACAAGTTGTTTGAATTTCGCAAATGCCATCAATTAAAATATGTGTAGCCTGTAAGATTTTAAATATATTTAGATTTATTTAAGAAGAGTTCGTCAAACTTCTTAGTGTAAAGTTAATATTTATTTAAGATGTATTTCATTTTGAAATAACAAAACCAAAATAATTACTAATGTAGCAATTAAACAAAACAATTAAATATGTGACGTCGTACAATATGGAAATGATAGATTATTTCCACAAAATATTTAGGTTTCCAGCCATAATTATACCATGTTTTTATAAATAAACATTTGACAATAAATTCGTTAGACATTTACAAATTTAATTTGGAATTTCAAAGATGCCATCAGTTTATAGGGAAATTTTTGCAACTGGAGTTTTAATATAATATTTATAATATATATATATATATAATATATATATATATATATATATATATAATATATTTATAATAATATATTTAATATATATATAATATAATTAATATATATATATATATATATATATATATATATATATTTAATATATTTAATATAATATATATATATATATATAAATATATAATATATTTATAATAATATTTTGTCGGGTGGAACGCAACGACCGGAGAGAGCGTGCTTGTGGTTTTCAACAATTTTCTCTACTTTCGAAGGATATCGGGTTTTATTTTGTTTTTATTTTTCAGATTCTTTGTCTGATTTCTTCTCCAGGATACTCCAGGAATCTACCTACACATTATTTTGGAATCTACCTTCAGTTATCACGGATCTATTTCTAGCCCACCCGATTTTTCCGTTTATTTCTACATTTTAATACCTATTCTTTTTTTCGCTCAGCAATACTCTTTCTTTTCCTCTCTTTTACCGTAAACAATATTAATTATACTCTTCTATCTATCTCCATCATGAACCAACCAGCAAATGGCGGATATCACAGGGTTACTTGGAGCATTGACTGGCAACCTTCCAGTCTCCTCCGTTCAGCCCCATCTGTTGCGCCAAGCAGATACGCTTCTGAATGGGGTAGCCAGGGAGGTTGCCCTGCGAAACCACAACAAGCGAAACCTCTTTCTCTGGTCTCCGCGCTCCCCTCTCTCAAAGGACGATCTGGCCTCAGATCTCATCCGTCAAATAGGGGAAAACTTCAGCCAACTAAAAGAGATCTCCTCGGGAAAGGGCCGAGCCTTCATCCTCTCCTCACACAAAAGACTGTCCGACGATGAGGTTCGTCATCTCAAACTACATTCGCCCATCTTATCATCCGGACAAGTCAAACTCAAACGAGACTACACTCTGCTACAGAGGACTCTTGAGAAAGCACATACTCACACACCGGACACCACCCCTCCTCCAGCTCCTCACGCCTTTCCGGGCTGGAGCAATCCCAAGAAAAGCCGTTCAGTTCACGGCGGACTCCTTGGTGACGCACCTTCCTCCAGTCCACCCCCACTCACACCTTCCCGATTTGAAGGCCTTCCCCTCACCTTTAGCCCTTACTCTGCAACCAGTCCCCCTACACTAGCTCAAGCTTTACCACGTCGTCGTGGCCGACCACGCCGCGCTAAGCCTCATAATAACGCACCTTCTCTCCCAAACCCGTCCACCAGGTCTACATCCCCTCGAAAGGTCACCTTTGTGACAGATGCTATGAATCAGAAACCGAAAAAACGTAAGTCTACGAAGACCAAGCAAAACTTCGACCCAGCCCCATCAAATTCATCTTCCCCTACTGAATCCACCATCGTCCCCACCCTGGACAGTTCCGCCCCAGCTCCTGATCTTTCTCCGTCCTTGCTCGCCCCCCCGACGCACCTTCCGAGTGCCCCCTCGAACCCAGATATCTCGCCCCCCTCTTGCTTTCAAACCCTACAACTGCCTCACCCACCTGATAAACGCGGGACAACAGAAATCCAAATCGACTCTGACCACTCTATCCTTGTCAACGAGCGGTCTGTCACCCTCATCAGCCCTAGATCTCGCTCAACCCGCCAGCGGAAAGCCCCCGCACGCTTCTCCTCTCCGATCTAACCATCCCTCTCTCAAAGCGCTCTCAGCAATCCTCATCAACTGCAGGTCACTTACGCCTAAAATTAATCAACTACGAGCCTTTCTGTCCTCTAACGAGATTGACATATGCGTTCTTGTTGAGACTTGGCTGTCCCCCTCCATCCATAGTGATGACCTTTTCCTCATTCATGGTTACACGTTCCTTCGCAGCGACAGAACTGTCGGTCGCGGAGGCGGACTAGCTGCCTATGTCCGATCCCTTCTTATGCCCAAACGCTTATCGACATCGAACTCTCAAGGTTTGAAATTTTTCTCGTTTCAGCTACAAATCCTTAACCAAAGCATATCTACCTGCGTTGTCTACAGACCCCCTAATATCTCACTCATCGACGACACTCGCGGGGCCCAACTCCTTTCCACTCTTTTCTCTTTACACTCTGATCGGTACGTCGTTGTGGGTGATCTCAACCTCCCCACGACTAACTGGCATAATCTAGCTTCCGAAAATCACCCACTGCTTCGACTCTTTGCGGATAACCTGCTACACCAATTCGTGCATTTTCCTACCCGAGGGAACAACCAACTGGATTGTGTTCTCTCCAATAACGAGGTGACCGATGTTCGCTCTCGGGAAATCTTCCCCAATCTTGATCACTGTCAGGTATCCTTCCTCTTACCTCTCTTATCCTTCACCCCTCGAGAAGACACCCAATCTTTCAGACGATTCACCAACTGGGACGAGTTCCGCCGACTCTGTGACACAGTTAACTGGAGGGACCTCTTTCTCCCGAACAACCTCTCCTCGTGCTTCTCCGAAGTCCATAACATCCTATCCTCCCACTATAACTCCGCCACCTCTATTCAACAAGTATACTCGACGAATAAGTTGAACGCTCTGTTTAAGGCACGTGACAACCTCGCACGCAGCTCTCGCCTACGCACATCGTCACTTGCTCGCGCCCTCGCTCTGAGACGCATTGATGGGCTCATTAAACAGGCTATCAACAAACAAGCGCTCCACGTCGAAAAACGCATCCGCTCAGCTCCTAACCCCCGGGCAAAGTTCGCCATCATCAAACACCAATTGTTGCAAAAGCCCAAAACCTCGTATATCAACTTCTCTCAGTCAGACGACCTTTGCTTCGCTAACGATTATCTGACTCATCTTCTCGACTCATTTTCCTCTCCCACTCCGCCTATTGAGATGGTAGACAACGGAGACTCCGAGAACCTACGCTGGTTATACGTCTCTCCGGCTTCCGTCGCCCAAGCAGTTAAAGACATTAAATCTAAACACCAATTTGATCAATACGGTGTTTCAGTCAGCATGATTGCGCTGCTTGGCTGGAACGTTTTCTCTCTACTTGCAGATGTTATTAATCATTGTGTCGAAACCATCTATCTTCCCTCAGACTGGCTTTGCTCGACGATCTCTCCCATCCCCAAAAACGGCTCTTCCTCGACCTCATCATTTAAAGATCTCCGCCCCATTACTATCGTACCTTCTTTCACCAAAATCTTCGACAGGATCCTATACAACCTAATCTACCCTTTCATTAAGTCCCATGAAAACTTCTACCTCCTTGATGATCAACATGGTTTCCTGAACGGCCGCTCATCTTCCACCAACTTAGTTAGTATTCTCGATCATTGCTACTCTTCTTTCTCTAAAGGGCTTCAGTGCACTCTCCTCTTCCTAGATATATCCAAGGCTTTTGACTCGCTGTCATTTTCAGCAATTGAATCTGCCTTAATGAGAAGCGGTATATGCGGCAATGTTCTCAATCTTATCAGCTATTATCTTCGGAATCGATATACAAGAGTAAAAATTGGCAGCAGTCTCTCGAGGCCAACCCATGTCCGATCCGGTGTTCCCCAGGGCTCTGTACTTGGTCCCATTCTCTTCAACCTTGCACTCGCACACATACAGGTTGAAGACACTCTTTTCAAGCTGTTCAAATATGCAGATGATATGGTCATCGTATTCAGCAACCCCACAACTTCCAACCCTTCCTCATCCCTTATATCGGAGCTCCTATCCTCGCTCCACTTGCAGCTCAGCGAAATCGGACTCAAACTAAATCCAACCAAAACCCGCTTAATGAGACTCTCGTCTGATCCATTCTGCTCCATCCCGGCTGCCAACTACCCCCTCGACATTGAAATAATAGATTCGGCCAAACATCTCGGCATTCAATTCTCAAAATTCCTAGACTTCTCCCCACACCTTACACACACTACTTCCAAACTCTTCAAATGGGCCCGTCTGATCTGTTTTAAGACTAACAATCCCACTCTCCAACTCACATTATTCAAGGTCTACGTTCTGCCCCTCATTTCCTACGCCAGCGAATTCTACTGTCCTCTCACCCACGCCTCCTCGTACACCATTGAACAGGTATCCTCCAGATTTCTTAAGCGAGTCTTCCCGAACTGCCAAAACTACAGGGAACGCCTACTTCTAGCTAACCTCCTTCCGCTTTGGTTCACACGTCACCTTCGAGTCATTTCTTTTATCCATAAGATCTCAACTTCCTTACCACTCTCCAACTTTGCCCACCCAAGTCACCACTACGCCACACGTTCTAGTAACTCTTCTATCCAAGCCTACCATACCCCCACCTTATTTAAAAAAATCTATCTCTTCTCCAAAGCCACTAATGTCTTCAACGCTCTCCCCACAGACATAAAACTCCTACCCCAGCACGAATTCAAAAAGGCAGCCCATCAGTACTTCTTCAACAAATTTCTTTGTGATACGACCGATTGGAAACGAAACTGGTTCCTTCTCAATCCATAACATTTACTCCACCCTATCTTCTTACCTCTCTTGTCTTATTCTTTTTTCTTCAAGATTCACTAATACCACCTCTCAGCCCATTCCTAACCCCATTATATCCACGTTGCGGATACTCTACTACGTTTTGCTCATCCAACTCTTTTCTTTTTTCTTGTTTCAGCGGAGGACCGGAAACCCAACAGCCCTACCGATTCACCAACGGTTCGCTTCGGACTTCGACTCTCCCTGGTCTTATTTTAATCTCGATCACGTTCTACAGATGCCTGCGATCCTTGCAAGACTCGCTCGCCTCAATCCTGCCGACTCCATCAATTCATTCGTCACGACAACGGACTCCAACGGTCGACGTCTACCTCCGGGCCGCCATCTTTTTATCTTCATCTTCGTTTTCGATCTCACATTCACCTTGAAGATCTGATACTTCACGGACTATCTCCAATTGATCTTGTCTAGTCAAATGGAACTTCGTTTATATTTATTTTTCACCAGATTGAACTATCTTGTTGTTAATGATAACTTTTCCCCTCCCCAACCCCTCCCCCTGCTATTAAATACTTTGCTAGTCACAATTCCACTCACCTCCACATATCCTACCCTTGATTTGCTATTTCAATGATTGGGCCAGTTGGCCTTTGATGCCAAATAAATGTATTATTATTATTATTATTATTATACGCGGCACCAATTAATACAAACAAAAGTTTCTGTTAACCAATTGCGGGCGAGCTTTAAATTTCAAAAGTATATAATCACGGTGTATCTACCATGCTAGTCAGTAATCACGTTTGATTTCTGCTGCGCACTTCGTGTACATGTTATCTACTGTCACACTGACTGTTCACCTACGCTGACTTCTGGACTTGCTTCACCAGCAGAGTCACAAAGTCACGCCAATATTGCGCCAATCTTGTAACGACACAAATTAATTGCCGACATATTGCGTAAATTAAATTCAATTTGATTTACGTTGCACCAATGAGAAAAAGCGAAACTTGCCGTTAACCAATAGTGTGCAAGTAGACATATTACTATGGCATGGCTATTTAAGCACGGCAAATTTACCATGCAGTTGAGTTAACGCATTTGCTTTCTGCTTTGCGTTACGTGTGCGTGCTGTCGGCTGTCATTACCTACGCTGGTTATTGGATTGTTAATCAGCAACAATTGGCAACATCATACGACACTTATCGTGTTGCTGTACAACCAGCGAGACGAGCCAATTAATGCAGAACTTCAACGAAGTTTCCACATCGAAATTACAACGCAACAACAGAGGGAAACAAAGCCCGAGTCAACCCAAGGCTCTAGGACGTCTTCACACTGAAGGATCTTTCTCGGCATTTGCCGCAGAACGTTCGACCGATCCTTTTAAGCGCCACCTATCAGTACAATAGCTCTGTCAATGGCATTTTAACCGAATTTGTATCGTCGTACGGCATTTACTTGAAGTTGGGGCGTTTACAAAATTGGCAACCGCGCCAGGATATTGAGTATGGTACTGTTTTTTTCGTATTAATAAAATTGACTTTCTTTTTCATTTATTTGGAATAAAAATAGATTAAAATTTGCGTTTACGTCTGCTTTACTCTGGTCGTGGTCTTCTGGAAATTTTTTTGGGTATACATTTTCTCTCTAAAGTCGTGGTCTTCTGGGAATTTTGTTGGGTATACATTTTCTCTCTAAACTCGTGGTCTTCTGCGAATTTTGTTGGGTATACCTGTTCTCTCTAAAGTCGTGCTCCTCTAGAAATTTAAGTTGGGTATGTGTGTTCTCTCTAAATTCGTGGATTTCTGGTGAATATTTTTGGGTATATGCTCTGTTCAACTTTCCTACGTACAAAACTGCACCGTACGTACTCGACAGGCTCAATTGCGGAAAATTTCAATTTTTGGAAGCAGTACACTGTGACGTGTTTTGTAAAGGAATTAATTCATCTGTGTTCTGCGCTCATTCAACTGCGGAAGAGTCAACTGTGGAAGCTGTTAGTGGGAAGGCGTTTTGTTTAAAGTATATTTATACATTTTCATCGTGCTTATAAATTTATGCTTTTTAGATCCCGTAAGATTGTTCGAATGTCAGGTCCAATTTTAGATATTGATGTTCCTGTTCGGGATGTAGATAGTGAACTATTCTTTATGCGCGTAGATTCCGATTTCTCCCCGTTTCCTGATTATGACAGCCATCAAAAACTGTCGAAGGTTTTTGCTAAACTACCTTCTGAATTGCAGCGACGGATTTATCCTAAACTTGAGGCCATTAGGAAGCTACCTAATCCCCTTTTGTGCTTACAAAACGAAGTAGAATCCTTGCTGGGGCCCACAGTAACTGAGCAGATAATAAATAAATATGCGCAGTTAGACATGCCAAACCTTGGCCCCATCGAAATTTTGAGGGAATTACGGAAACGTTGGTATAAAACCAACATTTCTGACCATGAGGCTAAGGTTGTTTTTATTAAAAATCTTCCACAAGCATTAAAACTATTTGCCAGACAGCTTCCCAACTATCTCTATATAGATGACTTATCTGAGAGATGTGAGTTAGAATATAGGCTTTTGGAACCCAAGGTGAATCCGTCATCCTTTTGTTCACCCCCGCAAGACGATAGGCTCTCCTGTTTACAGAGGACAGTGGCAAACATGGCTAAAGATCTAGAAGGATTGGCCATAACGAAATCCGAGCTTAATCAAGTGAATGTTTGACCCAAATTCGTTCCTAAACCTAATTATAACGGTAGGCGGCGATCGAGACCCCCGCAATCTTTTAACAGATATGACCCAAAGAACTGGTGTTATAACCAACAGAAATTTTTTTATTCATGTCAAGTCTGCCGTTTTCGTTCCGGAGAATTTCCAAATGAGTGTCAATTTCCACATTTGACGGAAAGGACAACAGACCACAGGCGCAAGGGTGCATCAGGATGGGGAAACATCTGGCGCAGGAAGTAAAAGACCATACTTTCTGCACATCAACGACATCAAAGGCGCCACAGGGAAGAAAACAATTACAATCCGACATCCCTGTCGACTCTTTTTGTCCACGTCGAATTTTTCACATAGAGAGCCAAACGGACAACACCGGTCGCAATCACCAGCCTACTTGTTTGCATGACCCGGCCAAACAGCCTAACGAGCTTCTGCCTCTTCTCGATTTAAAAACCGGCGAAGATTTCATCGTAGGCATAGATGCAGCAGTCTCAGTTCTCAAGGGTGATTCAATGGCCTAGATGTCGCTAGGCGTTTTACTCGCAGCAGCTACAGGGGAGCCAATACCTACTTATGACAGCCGGTATCGCACATTCAACATAGGCTTACAGCGTGAATTTACACGCAACTTCATCGTAGCCAAGGTCTCACACAAAATAATTCGCCTTGATTTCACTTTGAAATTTCGGCTCATTGTTAATTTTGCGAATTAAAATATCAACTTCCCCTCCACCGGACTCGAGCGAAGTTTTTTGACACTTGCCTCAGAGTGTTTGGAGTTACAGGTCATTCAGCCAACCCCAGTGCATCATTCAACAGAGATATCCGAAGCTCTTTTCGATCTTTACAAGTCAGAGCTACAAGTCTCCAACACGATGTACCATATCGTCACAGAAGGACAACCTATTGCACTGAAGAAGCGACCACTGACCCCTGCTAAACTGAAAGCTGCCCAAGAGGAATTCTCAAGGCTTTTGGACGAGGGAATCATCAGACCATCGAAAAGTTCATGGGCGTCACCACTGCACTTAGTCTCAAAATCAAACGGATCGTACAGAGCCTGTGGAGACTACCGTAAGCTAAATTCAGTGACAAAATCTGATGCATATCCTATTCCAAATATTAAAACTTTACTTGAAAAACTCAACGGCAGCAATTTCTTCTTAGTGATTGACCTCAGACAAGCCTACCATCACATCCCGGTAGCACAAGAGGATATCGAGAAAACTGCAGTCATCACTCCATTTGGCCTTTTTGAATATCTTTACATGCCTTTTGAACTTAAGTGTGCTACTCAGACATTTCAAAGATTCATAGACAACATACTTCGCGACGACTCTGCTTATTGTATGTCATATCTCGATGACATTATGGTATTCAGTCCAGATTTAGAATCTCATGCGAAACATCTACGAAATGTCCTCTCACGCTTATCCAACCACGGACTCAAGATCAACTGTGACAAGACGCAGATTGCAACTACATCCGTGGACTTCTTAGGGCATCGTATCACGCCCCAAGGTATTCAACCGTTGCCATTAAAGGCGAATTCAATCAAGAATATCAAGTCACCGAGGACTGTAAGCGAGTTGCAGAAAATCCTGGGAGTACTAAACTACTATCCTTCCGGGCCCTTCAAAACATTTTTATCCTTTATGCAGGCACCGGCGGAATCGAAAAGGACTTAGAAAAATTCCATCATTGCTTGGTCATCCGAAGACGAGGAATTACTTCGACTCGCCATCAACTCGTTAGCAAATGCCACAATGCTAACAAATCCAGATTTTAAACGACCATTTCTACTCACGACAGATGCTTCTGAATTCGCTATTGGAACCACTTTGGAACAAGAGATCGACGGAGTTTGGAAGCCTATCAGTTTCTACTCGCGCACTCTCCAACCGATAGAAACGTGGTACGACACTTTCGGTTGAGAACTTCTCGACATCCACGACACAGTGCGCCATTTTATCAGCATCATTGGAAGTAGCAGATTAGTTAGCGCAGTTCGAAACGCAACTTCATCTATCGCAAAATAACCTGCCAGAGTGGAAAGATAGCTTTCACATCTAAGCGAATGGCATGTTGAAATCTTTCACGCCAAGGGCAAACAAAACTTCATTGCAGATACCCTTTCCAGGCCAGACGTCTCGCTACAATCACCTTCGGCATCGCCATTCACTGTCAACTCCGTGACACTCAGTGAACCTCCATTAACGCCATCCCTTTTAGGAACGGAACAACGCGGTGACATTCACATTCAAAGATCAATAGACCATCACCCAACCATGTTCATATGCCCTCTCTAGGAAGGCTTACCAATTGTTTACTTCACGGGTAAGCAGCCCAACAAGAGAGTACTCGTTCGCAACGACAATGCAGTTGCACCACTATAACCGAAGTATCGCGGTCCTTACACGATTTTGCTTAGACAACCCAAATACTTCATTATTATGCAAGGCGCTACACCGACATCAGTAAGCATAGACAGGTTGAAACCGTTTATCGAATCGCCTGATCCTAAGAGCGTTCAACCTTCTACACACGTCTCAGGCTCCGTCTGCCCACAATCTCAATAGCCTGCTTTGTATAACGCGTAATTGATATTTTTTTAACATTAACCTTACGTATCAAAATTCTTTTAACCTTACGTTATTTTTCGCATTTATCTTAAGTGGCATAACCAGCTTTTCTTAGCTAACAATTGTGTAGCATTTTTGAACAGTTATTTGGTATTATGCCATCTCTGAGACAATGTTCGTGTTCATAATTTTATGCAGTTTCCTCTGATTTTAATGTATATATTTTTACATTATAATGTATTTCTCACACGTGACATTACACTGCCTATTTTGGTATGACCAGCTACTTGGAGCTAACGCTTTCGTGTAGCAACACTAAGTAGTTATCAGCTTCATATCATGTAACAGGCCACTTTCAATGCATATCTCAATTTCATCAATTGCACAAAGACCACTCTACAAATATCATAACCAAAACGTCGAGCACTCACTCTAGCTCCTTTGGTCGTATACAAGCGCATTGACGACGATTCAGCTTGCCTGGCAAATTCAGAGGCTATTTACCTCGAAATCTTCACGCTGCGGCTCCCAAATCTTACATTGCTCTATTTTGCCTCACGCGGTATGACCGACCACTAGAGTTAACAATTTGTGTAGCAATTCCTAGTGGTTACTTGGCATCATATCATTGTTGAAGCAACCAACGAGCATACTCAAGCCCAGCATTTATGGTACATTATTTTTTTTGCTTAACATGGTTCGAAATCTGTCATGCATTTCTTATCTAGCCTCGCAGAGAGGAATTTCTTTTCTTTTTTTCAGAGAGTAAAGTGCTGTAACGACACAAATTAATTGCCGACATATTGCGTAAATTAAATTCAATTTGATTTACTTTGCACCAATGAGAAAAATAACTCTGTCTATGGCACTTTAACCGAGTTTGTAACGTCGTACGGCATTTACTTGAAGCTGGGGCGTTTACATTAGAATAGAAATTCTAAAATGATAACATGGTAGGTACATTATACAGAGAGCATATCATGACGCTTATAAATTTAAAATAGACATTAACGACAATGGAAGAATTAACACATTATAAGAAAGACGAAATTTCGAAGTTATGGGCTAAAATATATTGCAACACTCCTGCTGGAATACCATACAACATCATTAATAAGGAAAAAAGGATTAAGTTACCAGAACTGTTGGTGGTCCGTAATTGGTCCGGTGTGTGCCATACTGCCAACATATACAATACTCTCGCTTCGCCAGACCACAAGCCGCACTTACGTCACGGCCGGCAGAGCAAGAGCATGTTTTGTCCATACTGTCAACGCTGTTTCCTGAGAACAGAGCTATTTATTGGACATAAGTTATGTAACGGCTCAAGAACAACACGTCGACGTATTGCGTTAATGAAATTGAAATTTAATATACGCGGCACCAATTAAAACAACCAAAAGTTTCTGTTAACCAATTGCGGGCGAGCTTTTAATTTCAAAAGTATATAATCACGGTGTATTTACCATGCTAGTCAGTAATCACGTTTGATTTCTGCTGCGCACTTCGTGTACGTGTTGTCTACTCTCACACTGACTGTTCACTTACGCTGACTTCTTGACTTGCTTCACCAGCAGAGTCACAAAGTCAAGCCAATCTTGCGGCTGCTCAACTATTGAGACCGAGCAACATATAATTATTGGACCTCGACGTGTGCCAGTTATCACAGTGTGGTCGCAGATCTTCAAAGAGACAATACTCAGCCTTCACACAGTCTCTCGCCGCTGATGTCAACGCCACAACAGAAGAAACACCAGCCAGTCAACCAGAGCTCGTCTTAAGTGTCTAGGTATACACCTAAACACTGCTATACTGTCTAACTTTATCGGTATTTGCCGGAGAACGCAATTCCGGCTCTAATAAAGACTGCCAACTGTACTAACTCTCAGCCTTCTTGGCACCACAAAACTTTATAAACATCGTACGGCATTTATTTGAGACAGGGGCGTTTTAGAAATTAGCAACCGCGCCAGGATACTGAGAGCAATACTGTTTTCTAGACTGGTTTTTATATCACAAAGTTTTTGGCATAAAATACAATCGACTGTGTCTCTTTACATTTTTATTTTCACGGGAACAGTAAATTGACGTTAGCACGTACCACATTTTTACTCTGGTTGTGAATCTTTCTTAAGTCGAGGCCTGGTAAGCATTTTTTGTTGGGAAGCAAAAATATTTCTGTGGGAAGTTTTTTTAATCTCTTAGGTACAAAACTGCGAAACTATTAAAACTGTAAACATTTGTGATCTCGTCATTTTTTGTGCCAATTTGGAATAATGTGGACGCTAATTTTTTTGATTTGGTGAAAGCACATAATTTTTTGACTGTTCAAAACTGGTAAACTGTGACTTGTGATTTTGTGAAAGAAAATAAATTCATCTGTTTCCTGTGTGGGTCAATCCTGATTCCGTCAGCTTCGACTGTGAAAGCAGATTTTCATTTCTTAAATTTTCTGCATTCGTCAGTGCTCAACCCGTCAGTTTCAACTATGGAAGCAGATTTTGGTAAGCGTTTCGTTTCAGGTCTTTTTATACATTTCATCTTGCTTATAAATTTATGCTTTTATGATTCCGTAAGATTGTTAGAATGTCAGGTCCAGTTTTAGATATTGATGTTCCTGTTTGGTATGGAGATTGGGAGCTATTCCTTATGCGCGTAGAGTCCGCTTTCTCCACGTTTCCAGATTATGACAGTCATCAAAAACCTTCAAAATTTTCGCCCCACTATCTTAAGAATTGCAGCGACAGATTTATCCGAAGCTTTAGGCCATTTTTATAATACCCAATCCCATTTTGGGCCTCCAAAATGAAGTAGAAATCATGCTTTCATATAAAATAAACCAAATTTTATTTTTTAGACATTTTATGTTATCGCTGGTTTCATAAAAAAGTATTGTGTTTCTAAAAATATTTTATTTTTATGGAAGTTTTTTTGTACATATTGTCGAAGTTTTTGAATTGTCTTCGTGAATGATAAAAATAGAATCTAGTAGAGAATTTTGAGTTGCGTGGTACGCTTTGCTGCGTGGTTCTGACTTTATACACTTGGTAAATAAATTACTGAAGTATTACGTCATAGCGTTCTTAATACACATTATTGGGAAGGATCTCAAATTTGCTTCGGATAATTGACGTGGATTACCTGATCTGCGTTTTGACTAACGCAGCTATTATTGTTCCAGTAGTTTTCTTTCTTTAATATATTTCGGCTACCTTTATAGGTAGATTTGTTCAGTTGGTCCATCTTCCCAAGTTTAACTAATGAAATTAATGAAGCAAGACGTTATTTACTCTAGCCATATTAATTATATTTCAGACTCACATTCCACTAGATATTCGCCTGTCACATGTGTGTGCATTTCCAAACTGTTAGTCTCATCTAAGTAAGTGAGAGGCTGAATAATAATTTACCATTTGCATGCGTTAATTATTTGTTTTATACAATCAATGTAAAATGAAGAAACACAGATTGCCCTCACATTTTCTGGTGAAGGGAGACCAATAATTCAGAAACAAGCGTCATAAAAACTTGCCATGAGTGATAAATCTAGAAGTCCGAATGACCAATGCACGTGTTAAATTTCAATTCAAACCACTCAAGTTATACTTAAGATAGACTAGTTAATAAAACTTATTGCCATACCATTAATTAGGCGCACGCCACGCACGTGCATGTGTATGTGTATACATAACTAAATAAAGTTAAATATAATTGAGACACATGAACGTAAACATAAATTTACCTATGCACGCGTCAGACTACTTATTAATTAAAAATATTTGAAATGATGTATTATTATGTATCTTATTAACTAGTCTATCTTGAGTACAACGGGAGTGGTTTGAATTGAAATTTAACACGTGCATTGGTCATTCGGACTTCTAGTTTTATCCCTCATGGCATGTTTTTATGACGAGTGTTTCTCAATTATTGGTCTCCCCTCACCAGAAAATGTGAGGGCAATCTGTGTTTCTTAATTTACATTGAGTGTATAAAACGAATAGTTTACGCATGCAAATGATAAATTCTTATTCAGCCTCTCTAGTCTCACTTAGTTAGATGAGACTAACAGTTACGGAAATGCACACACACGTGACACCCGAATATCTAGAGGAATGTCAGTCTCTAGTATAAATAAAATTGCCAGAGGAAATAACGCGCTTGCTTCATTTGTTTAATTTGTTAAGCTTGTGAGGATGTACCAATTGAAGAAGGCTACGATAAAGGTAGCCAAAATATATTAAAGAAAGTAAACTACTGGAACAATAAAAGCAGATCAGGTAATTTCAATAAATCAAGATTCTCGAAAACAATTTTCATCCTATTTAGGTTAATATTTGTTTTCAAGGTCTCCACAATTTCGTTCTATCATCATTGTTTTAATATATATTGCTAGAAATCTTACTTTTATATTATAGCCAGTTTTAAAAAGATTGAGGAAACAAAGCAATTAGCAATTGGACTTGAGAAATGTTGTTTAAATAAGTTATTTAATTGTTCTAAATTAGATGATAGTACCGCATATATGGATTATCCGAGTCTAGCAACTTTTATGATAGTGACCAAAGGGCTTCAACAAAAAATAGCGACCGTGCCAGTATCCTCTATGCAGAAAGATATGGTTTAGATGATCGTTTTTATGGCCAGTTTTGAAAATAGTGAGGAAACAGAGCAATTAGTAGTTGGAATTAAGAAATGTAGTTTAAATAATATTTCTGAGGGATTTAGTTGTTCATAATTAGATGATCATATCGCATATATGGATTATCCGAGACTAGCATCTATTATGGTATTGACCAAAGGGCTTCAGCAAAATATGGCGACCACTCCAGTATCCTCTATGCAGAAAGATATGATTTGGATGATCGTTTTTGCCTCAATCCTATGGATAGCAATATTTAGCTCAGCATGTACAGATTGGACCACCAGATGCAAAATTTTATTTTAAATTAAGGAGAATGACCGACACTACAGAAGGGCTTACTGCGGCCTGGTGTTTTATTCTGAGCCTGTAAAATAAATCTATTTAGACTTATGAATTTGTCACCGAGAACGAACTTGTAAATGCATTCGATCTTCTGGTTGAAGAACTTCATGGACGCTATCAACCAGAGAGGATAGAACGGATGACTGAATAATTATGTCAAGAAAAGATAGGAAATCAACACCCATGTGAATTTTATAAGAGACTTATTTCAGAATCCATCGGGCTTGATATTTCTGAGGAAGTTATAAACAGTATATTTGTAGCAGAATTGCCAGCAAGCTTAAGAGCCACTTTAGATGTTGATGATACATTGCAGTTAGAGTGGCCAAAGAAGCTCAAAGGGTTGGACTAAGTGTATCGTCAGAATATATCTAAGGTGTATGCAGTAACAGCAGTTTCACGGTGTGGAGCAGCAACTCAGACATGTATCAGATAGACTCCTGACCGTAGAGAATGAATTAAGTACCCTTCGACTGGATGTGGGTTGGATGAAACGCAAGAGGAAAAGTTTCAACAGAGGTAGGGTGAATTCTCAGCGTCAAATTTCAACTTAAAATCATCGGAGATGCGAATCGCGTGAGAGTGTTCAAGGACCACACGAGTGGTGCAATTTGCATCGTAAATACGCCAAGTTTGGAAAGTGTCAGGGGGAATGATGCATGTTTCTAAGGTAGGGTGGTCCGCGATGGAAAAGAAGTACTTTTCCAGTGGCCTGGTGTAAGCTGCAGGAAAACCAGTAGAATCTCCGCTATTAGGAAACATAGGAGGGGTTGCGCATGCAAGGATCCAAGGTATGCATATTTAAGGCATCCTAAAATCATCGAAATTAAGTTCGGAAGATTTGATAGAAGGAATAGTCCGTAAATCTGTTAGATTTTGGCTGGAAGTTAATTTTAAAGAGGTTGCTGGCTATAGCAATAATAAGTTCATTATAACAGATGAAAATATTGGGTTAAACTTTTTAATAGACACGGGTGCAGAGGTGAGCGAAGTTTGATCTGATGTGGTGGAAATTGATAGCCCCACATTCGATTATCAACTATAAGCTGCCAATGTATGTCCAATTGAGGTTAGTGGAGTCAAAGAATTGTCAGTGACATTGGGGTAGAAATTGCCACTTAGGTGGAACACTCTGGTCGCTGATATAACTGATAACATCATTGGAATGGACATCTTGATCCACTTTAATCTCGCTTTAAATCCAAAATCTAGGACCATTAGACAAGGCACTGGGATAGTGACGTATTCTGAGACTGGGACCCCAGTCGTTAGGTCAATGACACTACCCGGACACATCGTCGCCGATGACTTGGTGACTGTCGTCGAGAAACACCTGGCCGTGTTTCTACCATTCAATGCGAAGAAAAAGGGTTTCAAGTCAGGCATAGAACAAAAAATCGAGTTGATGGAACAAAAACTCTGTTTACCAAAGACTCAAAAGTTAGCACAACATAAGCAGCAGTTTGCATTTGAAGAATTTAAGCGGTTGAGTAAAGAAGGGATTTGAAGGTTTTCAAATTCCAAATTTGCAACTCCAATAGTGGTAGATCCCTAACCTGAACCTGGCCAATGGTGGATTTGTGTTAACTATCGTCTATTGAACTCGGTAACGAAATACGATTCGTATCATCTACCAAACTTGAGTACTTTGCTCATGGTTACAATATGATAGGAGGTTTATACTACGTTAGATCTGCAGAAAGCATACTATCAAGTACCTATGGAGGCAGAATCTATTGGTTTAAAGAATGCATGTCAGACATTCCAGCGTCTGACGAATGAAGTTTTTCAAGATTTTCCATTTGCTAGAGTGTATATAGATGACATCATTATATGTAGTTAATCTAGAGAGGAACACCGGGAGCACTTGGACGTCATTTTATCTAAACTGGAACATTACGGGTTGGTAGTGAAGCCAGAAAGGAGCAGGATTGTTTGCTTCACTGTTAAATTTCTTTGACACTCCATTTCCAAGGATGGAATCAAACCCTTGGAAGATAAGGTCCAAGCAATACAAAATGTCCCAGAACACAGAACTGTACGTCAATTGCGTAGATTTTTGAGGTTGATTAGCTATTATCGTCGTTTTATACCAGGTTTAGCTGGAAATTTGAGATCGTTAACACGACATTTATTTCGTAAACGAAGCTCGACCAAGAAGTCCTAGCCTATTAATTTTAGCCAAGACGACAAGGAAAATTCCAGAGGGTCAATGATCTGCTAAGCAAAATTTCCAGATTAGCACTTGTGGATTGGACTAAGCCGTTTAAGCTGGTCACAAATACTTCCGATGTAGCCCTACGGGCAGCGTTAAATCAGAGGATTAATGGTATAGTCAAGCCAATACGATTCTATAATCGAAAATTTCAATATCGCGAGAAGCGATATGACACGTTTGGAAAGGAGTTACTAGCAGTTTATTCTGCAGTGGTACATTTTGAGCACTACCTAGAAACACATCAGTTTACGATATTAACAGATCATAAATCGTTGATAAATATCCTAGGGAAAACGAATAGGCTTCATTTTTCTCGACGGGTGAATTAAAAAATAACCCGACTTGCATAATTTGATTTTACCATTACTCATATCTCAGGAAAAGAGAATGAGGTGGCAGATATTCTTAGTAGACCTAACGTTTCAGATGAAGATATGATTTTTTTCAAAGTCACTCGTATGATCTGATGTATCTTCTAATGATTTTGTCGAGCAATTGATGGAAGTACAATTCATTGATTCTTTAGTAGCTGGGTTGGCGTATACACGCATGAAGATTGGAGATAAGTGGTTACAATGTGAAATCTCCAGGAGTCAACTTATATCTTATGTACTTATAGAATTAAGGTATCAGAAAATGAAGTATCTGCATGAATTTGGTCATATTTCTATTAAGGCAACTAAAAGGATGGTCACCGATAGATATATATGGTCTAAGATGTCTAAAGACATAAGAGCTTAGGTAAGGACATGTGCCCTTTGTCAAACATGTAAAGTTTGGCGTCATACTAAAACGTCATAAAACGATTGGTATACCAGCGTGTCGTTTCATGCATATACATATTGATTAATTAGAAATGCCAAAAAATTCTGGCCAGAGGTATTTACTTACGAATGTTGATCGTTTCATTCGTCAGTTTCAGGTAGCAATCGTGAAGAATATGACAGATCAATAAGTCTTACTTATGTTCTTGCATAAGTAGGTATGGCGATATGGTGTACCGGTAAGGGTAACTACTGATCGAGTTAGTAAGTTTATGTCTGAAATATTTATCAAATCAATAAATACTATGGAGATAAAAGTAAGACACAAATTTTTATATAATCCCAGAGCTAATGGAATTGTTGAGAGACTGCACAGGGAGCTGAAGTTTGCATAACACTGCACTGGAGGATCCAATTGAATACATGATTTGCCCATAGTTTTGTTGGCAATGCAAAATATATACAGAGTTCACTTAGGAACATCCATAGCAGAACTTGTTTATGGAGAGCCATTGAGATTACCCGGAGATCTTCTAATAGAAGATCCATGTTGTCTCCATTGGGCCTCTAGTTCAGTAGATTTGTTTTCTGGAGCATTGAGAGATAAAATGAGTCAAATAGCTCCAACCAAAACTTGAAGTCCGAGGTCTAAATGCTCTGTACTTTCAAATTTAAAGCTGGCATATAATGTATACATAACGAACGAGAACAGACAGAATTGTCTAATTTCATTCTCTATGGGGCCAATCAAAGTTAACCATATGACAGATAAAAATGCATTTATAGAAGTAAATAACAACGTAGAGTGTGTGGCCCTGGATCGCTGCATCCAACAGTTTATGGAAGGAGGAGGAGACTGAGGAAAGTTATTCGCCAAAGTAACAAGAAGCTGAGGCAAGATATGACTCAAAAATGTGTGAGAAAAAGGAAGAGCCAGATAAATGTTTAAAAAAATTAAAACCAAGACAACCGAGGAAAATGATTGACGCGATATGAAAGCAAAACTTCGTGAAGTACCAACACCACATGTTGAAACTCGTTCTGAAAGAGTCATTAAGAGACCGAAGAGTACGAATCTTGTGATGTATGAGTAAACATCTTAACCATGAAGGTATATGCGTAGGTTAATTAATTTATTGAACATCAATTAACTACTCATATTGAAATAAATCAAATTTTATTCTTTGAACACTTGTTGTTATCGCTGTTTTCATACGATGGTATTGTTCTTTTTTAAAATTGTTCTTTTTTGTAAGTTCTTTTGTACATATTATCGAAGTTTTAAATTGACTTGGCGAATGATAATAATAGAATCTAGTAGAGAATTTTGAGTTGCGTGGTACGCTTTGCTGCGTGGCTCTGACTTGATACTCTTGGTAAATAAAGTATTGATGTATTACGCCATAGTATTCTTAATACACATTATTGCGAAAGATCTCAAATTTCCTTCAGGTAATGGACGTGGATATTAGTTTTCAAGGTCTCCACAGTTTTATTCTATCATCTGCGGTATTAAACGTTTCGATGACACCAATAATTATAATATATATATCCAATTAGGAAGAAAAAGACATTAATAACAAAGTAAATAACAGCCATTTTTTTCCAAATTACTTAATTTAGCTCTACAATCTTTCTTTTATATGCTTTCTGGGTTTTCATTTGATTATGTGGGTGGCAACAAATCTGACTCGGTTTTACTTCTATTTCCTGTTTTGGCTGATTGGTAAGTTTGAATGCGTTTGTGTCTGTGTATGTGCCTGTTTGCATGTAAGGGACATTCTTGCTGTATTGCAAAGTCATATCTGAGATCTGGTCATTATAGTATTGATGGCTTAAGAATTAACCATCTGTTCGCATTTTTCGCTGTTACGTGTAAAAGTGCTATTTTTCCGAGTGTAGTCTTTTGTTTCACCTTGCTGCGCAAATTTGTTTATTTCACTTGGTAACAGCGCAAGTCTGGGATGCAATGTTCAACACACCTATAGTTTGAAATTTCTGTCACCGTATGTGCATTTGTCTTTTCATTTTCAATTTGTCGCCAATCTGATTGAATGTTTGTTAAGTCTAGTCAAGGGCGTGTTCGGTTTTGCCTGGATACTAGTAAAGTGTTGTTGGATTTTGCTATTCGTGGCCAGTCGATTCAAATATCATGTTGATGAAACTTTTGAATATTTAGGCCAGGTGTGTGTTGTTTCATGGAAAATGTTATGTAGAATCGAGAAATTGGTAAAATTGACTGGATGACCAGTTTCTAATATATGATCGGAAATAGCTGATTTTCCTGACGGTGCCAAGCCTATGTTAATCAATTTCTTTGGTAAATGTTGCTGGATTCTGTTTATCATTTGATTCATTGTACATCCGATATATGTGCTACCGACAAAGGATCAATAATTTTTATACTTGAAGCGGATGCTTATAGAAAGTCAATAAACGATATTATTAATGATCAATCTAAATTTTAACAAGACATAAAACAGAAAGATGATTCAACAAATATCGAATGAAGAATAAATGCAATTCTGAAAAAGATGGAAAAACACATCTTATCATCGATGGCTTATTCCGATATTAGATCAAAACTTATAGAAGACATCCGAAAGGCAAAACTCGTCGGAACAAACACCGCAAGATTGTACGGCAAACCAAAAACTCATAAAGCCATAACTGCCTCAGGAGCTCCCTCGATGCGTCCCATTATATCAATGATCAACGCCCTGCATCATAAACCAGCTAAGTTTCTCTGCAAAATAATTCAACAAATATGAAACATCATAAATGCAATCACAATCAAGGACTCCGAGCTAGCAGATGAACTAAAGGTAAAAAACATTCTACTGAATAAAATGGTCTCGCTTGACATCTCATCTTTATTTACAAACATACCACTGGATAAGACAAAGGAGATCTTGTGTGACCTTATTAAAAATAAGTTTTATGATTTTCCTATAGACACCAATGACATCAAAGACTTCATATTAGCATAAACAAAAAACGTGCAATTTACATTTGAAGAGATATACTACCGTCAAATAAATGGTGTAGCTATGGGAAGCTGCATTGCATCCATCCTGGCAGATGTATACATGTATCATCTTCAAAAAACTAGCCTAAAATGTATAACTAACCAGTGCGTACTCTACAAAATTTATGTAGATGATATATTGTTGTTCAACTCAGAAGCAGCAGACCCTTCCGAAATCCTCAAACAAGCAAATGAAGCCGATCAAGAAATCAAATTCTCTCTCGAGGTAGAGAAAGACAATAGTTTTCTCTTCCTTGACACCAAACTCATTCGAGAAGGAAATGGGGATTTGACACTGGCAATATATAGAAAATCCACTTTCACCGGGCAATATATTGGCACACTGCGACAGCAGTGTGTCAAGATCTCACAATAGAAACTTAGTCAACAACCTAGCAAACAGAATCAGAAAGATCTGCCTAAACACAACATCGAGGAAAACTGGGCTAACTGAGGAAAATTTTGATAATGAACAACTACCCAGAGCGATTCATTGTTGTCAAAATCACACCACAACAGATTGAAATAGAGAGGATACCGTCAAGCAGGTTTTCTGACATTTAACATTTAGAGGCAACGTACCAACCTCAATAATTGTACGGCGACTAAATAGAATAACTAAGGAGAATTTCCCCCTTGGTAAAGCTAATATCACATTTAGCACACAGAGAATCATGAGGTTGGATGCCTAAAACCAATTGCCAGTTTTATCCAAATCATTCATAGTCTACAAATTCTCATGTATGTGGGGTGGCACATATATCAGACGTATGAAAAAGCAATTGATAAACAGAACCCAGCAACATTTACCACAGAATATGATTTAAAAAGGCTTGGCACCGTCATGAAAATCAGCTATTTCCGATCATATATTGGAAACGGGTCATCCATTCAATTTGACTAATTTCTCGATTCTACATAAAGCAAAATCAGAAAAATTATTGTTTATTTATGAAGCCCTTTATATAAAACAACAAACACCTGACCTACATATTCAAAAGATTCATTAACATAATATTCTAATCGACTGGCCGCGAATAACAAAATTCAACAACAATTAACTAGTATCCAGGCAAGACCGAACATGCCCTCGACTAGACTCAACAAACATTCAATCAGACCGGCAACAAATTGAAGAGGAAAAAAAACAGATGCACATACGATGACAAAAAATTTCAAACAATATGAGTGTTCAAAATTGCTACCAAGACTTGTGCTGTTACCAAGTAAAGAAAACAAATTTGCGCAACGAAGTGAAACGAAAGACTACACTCGGATAAATAACACTTGTACACGTAACAGCGAAAAATGCAAACAGATGGTTAATTCCCAAGCCATCAAAACAATAATGACCAGATCTCAGACATCACTTTTCAATACAGCGAGAATGACCTTTACATGCAAACAGGCACACACACAAACACTAACTCATACACACTTACCAATCAGCTAAAACAAGAAATAGAAGTAAAATCAAGTCAGATTTGTTGCCACCCAAACATTCAAATGAAAACCCAGAATGTATATAAATGAAAGATTTAGAGCAAAATTTAGTAATTTCGAAAAAATTGCCATTATCCACTTTGTTATTAATGTGTTTTTTCCTCCTAATTAGAAATTGTGTAATATTCGAAGGCAATGTCTCATTATATATATATATATATATATATATACATATATATATATATATATATATATATGAGAACAAAACAGCGTACTCCATGGGATAACATTTATTAATGAATCCTTTTTCTACCAGTAACTTCAGCCATTATTCTGGATTCGTTGGTATATTCGTTCATCCAATCCCACTGTACATGTGTTGTAACCAATCTCCTCTTCGTTATTCTAGCCTTTGTTTTGCGCAATTTAGACCACTACTTTTGTGCAATTTAGACCACTCCTTTTGCGTAACGTCATTTGGTGTGTCATCGCTTTCATTGTAATTGCGTCCGTAATTGATGTATGTGTCGTATTTTGCGAAGCGTTGGCTATTTTTAAAGGCATGTCAGTTATGTCTTTGTTCCAGTCCAATTTAATTTCTTTTTGAATTATTTTCTGCACGTTTAAGCAGGGCTTCAGCTTATTAATTGCAATAGCTTCAAAAGCCAGAAGCATTTTCTCTGTTTTGCCTTGTAGAGAACTGAAAAATTGTTACTAATAACAGCATGACCTGTGAGTAGTACATTCTCGCAAATTGCTGATTTTTGTGCAGGAGCTGCACCCCTCTTTAATAGTTTTTGAGGGAGCTGCCTCTTTTTTTGATCTGCCGATGTACTGAGCGTTGCAGATACATTGAAATTTGCATCTCCCTCAAAAACTATTAAAAAGGGGTGCAGCTCCTGCACAAAAATCAGCAATTTGTGAACATGTACTACTCCCAGGTCATGCTGTTAGTAGTAACAATTTTTCAGTTCTCTACTAGGCAAAAACAGAGAAAATGCTTCTGGCTTCTAAAGCTATTGCAATTAATAAGCTGAAGTCTCGCTTAAACGTGCAGAAAATAATTCAAAAAGAAATTAAATTGGACTGGAACAAAGACATAACCGACATGCCTTTAAGAATATAAAACGCTTCGCAAAATACGTCTCATACATCAATTACGGACGCAATTACAATGAAAGCGATGACACACCAAATGACGTTACACAAAAGGAGTGGTCTAAATTGCGCAAAAGCAAAGGTCTAAATTGCGCAAAAGCAGTGGTCTAAATTGCGCAAAGGAAAGGCTAGCATAACGAAGAGGAGACTAGTTTAATGATGTTGCATGTGTGGATTGGATGAGCGAATATACCAACGAATCCAGAACAATGGCTGTAGATAATTGGTAGAAATAAGATTTATTAATAAATGTTATTCCATGGAGTACGTTGTTTTGTTCTTTACATTTTAAAAAATGGTGAAATTAGAAACTATCAATATATATATATATATATATATATATATATATATATATATATATATATATATATATATATATATATATATATATTGCAAGAAATCTTATATTTGTATATTATGGATGGTAGTTTAGAAAATATTGAGGAAGCAGAAAGAATGGCAATTGGGCTTGAGATATGTTTCTGAAATAATGATTCTGACAGATTTAGTTGTTCTAAATTAGATGATCATACCGCATATATGGATTTTTGGAGCCTGACATCTCAGAGTCTCTCTAATGGTAGTGGTAAAAGGACTTCTACAGCTGTAGAATAGAATAAAATAGAATATCTTTATTTGGATTAAAACTGCACATGTTCCTTCAAATAGAAAGTGATATTAGAAAATATTCAATATATTACTGAAATATGTCCATTAAGTCTCGTATAAATAAGTAAATCTCAATAGATTTGATATATGATTTATCAACTCCTGAAAATCCAGCAGTAATGTCACTTCATACGCTCTACCAATTTTGATACAATTATTGTGATAAAGGAACAAACGGGTTCTTTAATTAATCACATTTATACAATTATTGATGATAGAAATAATTATAGATTTATCATCAAATTTCACAGACCTCATAATTTGAAAAATTAAGGTATAATTCGAGTGTAACATTATGAAAAAATGAGAACCATGACCAGAAATTGTTTATTTATTTTATCTACCGAACTAGAAAAAGTGTTTAATCCTGATGATATTTTTAATTTTGATTATGATAATACTTTTTCATGGTTAAATAAAAGCCAAGATTAATTGTTTCAGCAACAAATGTAATATTCGAGTTATAACTTAAATTTTCAATTTTGATTAAGAATCTATCACTGTTTACAGCTGATCTTTCAGATGCCGATAAACTGTACAGTACACTTAATTGCACATATATATGTGATGTGATATCTTTTTATATTGTACATTTTCTAATTTTATTATTTAATGGAACATGTGTGGTTTGAATCCAAATAAAGATATTCTATTCTATTCTATTCTATTCTATTTGTAATGTTGACTAATATGATGATATAATGTAAAGCATTTCCAAAATAAAATTCAATATGGTATGTTGCTGATCGCAATTATCCTTGTCTTTTATTCAACTACGAGAAAATATTATCATAATCAAAATTAAAATGATCAATAGGATTGGATATTTTTCTAGTTCAGTAAATAAAAATTTAAAAGACATTTTAGATGGAGGCGTTTCTCTAAGCCCCTTTGGCAATTTATTGTAAATTATGTAAATTTTCGAAAATGAAAATAAATTCAACGCAACATTTCCCACCAAAGGAGGTGAGACAGCCAAATTTGTAGATCTAGTTCCAATTTCATAAGTCTTGCTTATTGGATTCATATAGGCATATTTAAGTGGAAAACATAATGCAATAGTGTAACACGTAGCTCCGCGTTACAACCCAACGATGTTCAATTTTGACAAATATATTGCTCTTTAAGGTCAAATAATCTAACTCTGTTTTTTTCCCAATATTTCTCAGAACTGCGATTTTAGAAACAATCTCTGTTAGTTTCAAGCAGTTTTGATTGAGATTTCTTGAACTGCAATTTTAATTGTAATTAATAGGGTTTTGTTTAATAAATATATACACCCACGCGCAATACGCAGGGAGCATGAGGTGTATTATAGTGCATAAGTGGTTCGAAAGTTTTTCTTTGCATTCAGATATGATTTCATGCATCAAGACATCAGATGTTCCTCAATCACATTCACAAATTCTATAGTTCAATGGAGTATTATAATTAAATAATTAAAAAACCTAGCAAACAGTGGATTAATTATTTGTGATGTTTTTTTCAAGACTGTTTTTACACGATTTTATTCTATCCATCATCAGTGACAATATTTACCAGTGACTTTATTTATATCATCATATATTTTCAATCATTTACATGTATTCATCACGATCCAGACGTTTGTGAATGACGTCAATCTCGGCTCATTGAGAGTCGCACAGGTGATGGAGAATGGCGATGGCACAAGTGGTTGACGCAAGACATCTGGATTTAAAACTGTGTCCACTATAACATATTTTACCTTCTGACTGAATAATTTAGAATTGACATTCATTAAGATGTGACAGCTGTCTTTATACTATACTATAAACCATTATGTTATAACGATATGAAATACAATAATCAGAATCATCGCGGAGAAATTTGACCATAAACCATTGAAATGTATGAGTGGAAAACTTGATAACATTAATGGCAACTGGATTGATTTATTATCTAAAGTACGTTTTTGAAATGTGTTCTCGTATACGCGAATCTATTGAAAACCCCGCGGCACGTTTCTTGCTTTCTAATTCAGTTCTTATGTTTACTGCCCCCACCGGATACTCCCGAAGTTGGAGCTTCTCGTATATGACTTTTTTTAAATAATTTATCTGCCTGGTAGCCGAAACGTCCTTCTTGTTCAGGTTTTGTTCATCGCAGCTCCATACCTGCATAGATGTACTTGGTGTACCGCCCCTATAACCTAAGTTTCGCAGTTTATTCCAGATTTTAATTGTACATTAATAATTTTTTATTATCATTGAAGATGTGCTACCTACTTCAGTCATCCTACAAAGGTTAAAACCTTTCATCAATCTTGGAGACATACAAAATTTACATGAATATCAGGCTACTTATGCCAACAAACTCAACGAAGTAATTAATTCTTTTGCAATATACGTAACTAATAGAATTATTTTCTTTTAATTGTTAATTTTTCATTATATCATATCTTTTGCACCACCTGCGTTTTATTTTACGCGATGTGATCAGCCCGTGGATCAATGTGATTAATATTTCATACTCATTTGTCCCACACTGTATAACCAGATGTTTTAGCTAACAATTTTGTAGTTTCTTTGAACAGTTCTTCGGTATTACATAATTTCAGCGGGAAAGATCGTGTAGACTTCATTTGATTTTTATGTTCGATTTTGTACACAATACTGTGGCAAAGTATAACTCACACCTGAGCCAACATTTGCTTTATGTGATATAGCCAGCTATTTATAGCTAGCGCAGACGTGTAACTAAAACTTCTCACCAGCTTGATAACATAGTATGTAAAATTAGCATGTATACAGAAACTTTATCAGTTACTCACTTATTATTATCGAACCAATCATTAAAATTATCGAGTCTGCCAAGGCCGCACCAACTCAAAACTGACATTACCTATTACATTCCGCGTTTCAATTTAACTATGAATTCTTAGTATACGTAAGCGCCGCCGTATTTTGCTTCACTTGTTATAACCAACCAGTAAGACTAACATTTTGAGTAGCAAAAAATGCCCGTTTTTGCATCATATCGTTGATGAAACAGTTCAGAAATAATTGATGTAAGGGACCAAAACTATATCGACGACATCATATAAATAAAGTTAAAACAAATTACGCGATTTATTTGACTGACACTGGACTAATGAGAAATACACCTACATATACGTGCAATCAATTTCGTACAAAACACACTAGAATCTATTCATTGCCTGCAACTGCCTTCGCCTTTCTACTGTTCCCAATGTCTTATTTGCGTACTTAACCGCGCTTTTTCACCAAAAAAGCATTTCGTTACACATATCAACCTCTTAAATATTTTTTTGCGAAACTGGATTAATCTAAATTACCATATCTGTGTTTTGACAAACGCGGTTATTGTTCCAGTAGTTTTCTTTCTTTAACAAATATGTCGGCTGTCTTTACTGAAGAAGGTTGCCGATATAGGCAACCGAAATATTTTATTAATAAAAGAAAACTACTGAAATACTAGCTGTGTTAGTCCAGTAAATCGGTATCATTTAATTTAGCAGTTGGATTTCTATTTTGGCCGGCATAATTTGAATTGCCTTAGATAATTAGCAAGACTCACCAATGCCTTCTAATTGAAATAAACGCATTCCGCTTTATTAAATCTACTGGTTTATGAGCATCTACGCAGAAGATCACTAACCTACGACAGGATGCATATATTAAAGATCTGGCAGAGCATCTGGTCAGCCGCCTCTTCTGGAATAAACGATTTCATCACAGTGTTGACCGGTAAATGTTGTCTTGGCCAAACATAGTAGCACATAAACCGTTGACCTGTTCGTGATGTTATAGAGCCGTCTAGCTGGATCGTTACACATATATTGTTAATGTTTTTAATTTATGATATTGTTGAGGCCCCTAACCTATTCGTGTCTGTAAGCCCCATAGATTCCAGATCGCTGGGAGTCCTAAAATTCACATTAGAGTCTGATATTCTTATATCCTTGCTTGTGTCATTTAAATTCAAGTCCGCTATGTCCTGCACTAACCTACTTGTGTCCTCAAATTTAATATCGGTATCCATGATCAAATGTTATAATAATTAAATTGACACTTACTTATGGCAGTCGGAAGGTGAAAGTTGGAAAGCTATATTTTCAGCAATAATCTGTTTTTGTATGTACGTGACCCCCCAATAAAATCAATTATACCTGTTCCAAGGCTCCTCCTCAGTGTTATTTTATATCAGAACACAAGGCAAGTGATGGAAGAGTTTATTGGATATTGTTGTAATCGTTTATTATGGAAAGAAATGTTAAAATGCAGCAGACCAAAATTACAATACCAGACAGGAAGCGAGATACTCAAAAACTGAAAATAGCGCACAATTTTAAAATCAAGTATTTAAACAAAGAATGTTCTGGAAAATAAAAAGAAAAAAATTCTTTTTAAATAAAGTTGTTACAATCAGCTATGGTGGTTTAAATTTATCATTCAAGGTCATTTTATATAAGGCGGAGGATTTAACATCCTCTACAATATAGTCTTTGCTGGTTTTATTTAGGGTTATCTTTACTTGATTCGCTATTCGGCTAGTCATAACGTTTCTGCACAAATATGAAACAAAAACTTCATAATACTATTTTTGTTGAATGTTTTAGCGATATACCAATCAGTTCATGTAATTGGATCTTGCGACTGGTACTCTTTATAATACTAGTAATTAAACTTTATAAATAAGAGTAAATTTTAATTAATTTATATCGTGCTTATTATTAGAATGTAATTGATGTCATTTTAATGCATTTGTTGTTATTGTTAGCGTAGTCAAATTTTTCAAATTGTGCTAATTTTTAGGTATAGATTATACTATTTAATAACCTTTGTAGGAAATATCGTACTTGGGTTGGTAATTGCTAACAATGAGTGGTTAGATCAGTTAATTTTACATGTTTTAAGATGAGGTTGGAGCTTTGGTTTTCGATTTTGGCTCTCATTCGTTAAGAGCTGGGTTTGCTGGTGAAGATTCGCCGAAAGTAATATATTTTAGTTAATTGTTGTAGATTGATATTCCCAGTGTTGTTGGTGTATTATCAGATGAGACGAGTGAATGCAAAATCCGAAATATCGTAGGCAACAATGCTCTTGTAGCAAAAGAGAATATGGAGCTCAAGTACCTTATGAAAGATGGCTTAAGTATGTTGCTAATTTTATTTCTCTTTTAGTCGAAGATTTTGATATTTTTGAACATGTTGTTGAGTATATGGTGAATTTCTTAACTCCAACTGAGATTACGGAGCATCCCCTATTGTTTTCTGAACCGGCCTGGAATACTAAAACAAAACGCGAAAGTATGACAGAGATTCTATTCGAAAAGTTTAAAGTATAACTGTTTGTCTCTTGATATTAATAGATTCCTGCTTTTTATCTCGCCAAAAATGCTGCACTTACATGTTTTGCCAATGGTCGCCATACAGGTTTAGTTCTCGACTGTGGATCCTGCTGTACTTCAGCTATACCAGTTTATGACGGGTTAGTTTTAACACAAGGTGTTGTAAGATCTCCATTGGCTGGAGACTTTATAGTTAAGCAGGCACAGAAATTATTGCAAAATGAAATAAAAGTCGACGTTGTTCCACAATACAAAGTTGGAAGCAAAGAACCTGTAAAAGAGCGCGAACCTGCCAAGTGGAAAGAGCGGAAGAATTTGCCTAAAGTTTCTGAATCCTACGATAAATACATGAAAAAGGTGAGTATATCATTGCAAATTTTGTAAATATGCCTTAGTGAACAAACTTATTAGAAAATATGATTTCAAATACGTATGGTACAGCTTCTCAATTTATTGGCTAGATTTTATGCTTTTAAAATTCAAATTTTAATTTTTTTTGTGTTTAGCATATTGTCGTTATTAAGGCTTCCTTAAATCATGACAATATGTTGCTGGAATTTTTCATGTTCTATTTTTGAGCTAAATAGTAAAAAGTATGTTAATTAAATCCATATAAAAATTATTTATCTGTTATCTGTTTTGGCAACGAGTTAGTGGTGATTCAAGCGTGATATACTCTATTTCACTGGTAGTGTTGTTTTTTTGCTTTTGCTTGACCAAAAAGCAATATTACTTGTTGTATGTAGGATTTCATTATTATATGTATATTTATTTCAATAGATGCTGCTTCAAGATTTTGTGGCTTCGGTATTACAGGTATCAGACGAAAAGTATGACCAAAGGTAAATATATATTACGTTCTTGTATATATTTTGTTTTTTTTAGAATAAAACGTATAACGTGAAAAAATTGCTTGTAGTGTGGCTGGAATTCTTTGAATGTGTGCTCTTTTGACTGCTGTTGCCAACTGTCTGATTTCTGCAAAATATACACTACAATTTGATTTAGCGCTGACCAAAAGAAAGACTTTCCCGTCTTGTTTTATGTATAGGTTATTAGATGGGTGCATCGGCTTCCATGAGTGCCTTTACACTTTTATTTGCTTTCAGTATGTCGTCATTTTTGTGAATCAAATCAATCGGAACTCCAACATACTGTAATAAAGCCGCTATTAAACCTGTGCAATTCTTAGGCTTTAGCGGAGATCTGTCATCGATTACCCGGAATGTGGTCTGTTTGGCTAGTGAGGTTTATCAATGTCTCATCTGCATGGATACTTTTTCTAAGTAATGTTACTGGATAAATACATAATGACTAATGACAAGATTAAAGTTTCTTATACTGTTTTATAGCAACATTTTATGTTCGCCTAAAGCGTTGTTCTCGTCGCGATTGGTCTAGCTCATTAAAAAAATTAACAGAAATGAAAGCATTCGAGTTTGGTTTAAAACCAGAGACTACTACTGGTGGCTTTTAATCGAATGTATTCGTACAAATATCAGAATGGATGATAGTACACGATTACAAAACACTGAACCCCGTTGCGTATACCATATTGTATTTCCAAGTTCTGGTCAACTGTAGCCTTTGCTGAAACATGCTATATGGATTACTCCTCATTTGTTCATTGGGAAGAATTGCTTTTCAGTGTTTTAATTCAATAACTTGCACAAGTTTCAAATCGTTTTTGAATTTTTGAAAGCAAATAATGTGAAGATCATGCTTGTGCTTGATCGGGCTCAATTGGTAACTCCTCGCATTCCGTTAGCCAAGGAATAGAATATCCGTATGCTTATACAAAATAAAGACCAGTAAAGTCGGTCAGAAGCCCACTTTGCGCACGTTGATCTGTTGTAATCTAATGTAAGCTAACACTGACTTTGTGTACAGTATTTTATGTGCAACGATTTAGATTCTTCTTTAGCAAACATTGCGTGTTGTGCATATTTTGCAGATTTTAGATCCTGATCGGCATATATTTAGTTCATCGTTGTCTGTCTCCTCTCTTTTACTGCTCACACGTGTATTGTTGGATGACAGCAATAACTCTTGTATGATTTACTTGATTAAATATTCCTTCAGCAGCTTCGGTTTCTGCTCTTATTTTATCCTGTGTGCGTATCATGTGCATTTTGAGGTTAGATTGTTAGCTGTTCATGAATTCGAATGGTTGAATGCTATTATTACTGCCAAAGTTAATGTTAAAATCACATGTAAAACAAGTAAGTGGATGTGATGGGCCAACGCCCGTTGAACCAACACGCATTACTCGTTCATAATCCAGCCGACTCGTCTCCATTTTCTGACTTATCTAATGTATAAGGATCTCCTGCCCACCGATGGTACATTTGACGCGAACCGGCTACAGCGTCTGCCCCAGCCCATTGAAGAAGGCAAGAAAATAAGGTAACATGATACTTTTGATAATTATTGATGCGCAGTTATGAGCTTCACTGGGATGTATACATTACGAATACCACCCAGTGCGTTTGGTACTGATGGCTTCATTGAGAGTAATTTAGCACCGACTTTGTGTATCATATTGTGTGTGCAACAATTTCGATCCATTATTAGAAAACAGCGCGTTATGCACATTTTTGCAAATTTTAGATTCTGATCAGTCTATATTTAGTTAACCGTAGTTTGACTCTTCTCTTTTATTGTTCCTACGGATATTGTTGGAAGACAGCAAAATGCAGAACCAATGGCTAATGCGCAGATCTCTTTTCACAGAAGATTCACTCTTGAATATTGACGCACAGTTATAAGCTTCACTGGTATGTATACATTACGGATACCAATCACCATATTGACACTGCTTGGCTCATTGCAATAACAAATCATCACATAAATTCTAGGCGGACGTATGATAAGCTTTGTCTGTCGCGTACAAAATAGTGAACCACCAGTGTTGTAATTCTGTTTTTCTTCTCAGCAAAGACTAATCACCAAATCTTAACGGATGGTTATTCGCTTGACCACCGCCTATACAACCATCAATATCGACCACCACGATGGTGATGCTCGTCTTTTCTCAACGAAGGGCCATTGTATCAATTATTGGCAAATAGACCGTCATCCACCGCGTACACATGCTTGCCACCATGTTGGCATTGCTTGTCTTTTCTCAAGGAACTGTGTTCACATAAATTCTGGGAGTATGGGTTATAAGCTTCATTTGTCGCGTACAAAAATATCAAGATCAACAAAGAGAGTTATTTTGCATCTTTTATAAAAATACGTCATCAATTCGACGCAAAGCTGAAAGGTTATTAGCTTCCTACAACGCTTTTTAAAATTATATCCAGGAATAAATGCTGCACATGTTTTATAACTAAATTTTTCACAAAAATGTCGTGAAGTGAGGTAAAGTAATCTTATTTTCACGTAAGTATTCAACATGATATACTATTCTATTGTGAGAATCAACACGTTGATCACATATTGTTGCTATTGTCTTCAAATCTTATTTTGCACCAACAACGGAAAATGATTATTTGTGGCAGTTAACATTTTTTTCAAGTTAACACTTTCAAACTTTACTTTATTAGAATCGGTTTGTCTTTTTAGTCAAGCGGATACATTTCCGTCAATTTCATACGAATTTCCCAACGGATACAATATTGAGTTGGGCCACGAACGTTTTCAATTGCCAGAATCGATGTTCGATCCATCAGTATTACCGGTAAGATAAAATCTTGATGCTACTGCCTAAACATAGTAAATTTGATCGTTTATTTTCAATATGGTCACATAAATTATGCTTTCATTTTAGGAAGCCAAAGGAACATCAATGCTATCAATGAGTCATATTGTTGCGAGCAGCTTCAGTCTGTGTGATATCGATATCAGACCTGTAAGTTTATTTTATTCGGATATTATATTTATAATCATGAAGCGCTGAAATTATGATAGTCTTGTGTTCATTTAAAAAAATACTGCAGACAACTTCCGCGGTTGGCATCTTTGGTGTCTTGTGCCACTCCTCTTAAGGCTAAACAGTCTTCCATCTAGCATATTTTTCGCCTTACTCACCAGATGCAATGTCAACAAGAGATATATTGAAAACGTTTCGACTGCTCGGGTTTATTGTGCAAGCAGTGTTACAAGTTGTGCTAGGCCTTTTAGTCTCTGTGCTATCCGTGACCTTTAAAAAAGAGCAAGGTATTATATTACGTTTTATTTCTCTTTAATAATACTTTAGTCCAGTCAGACAAGTTCCACTTTCTCCGGGTATCCAATTTCTAGGCACTAACAAACGCCTGCAACACTTCCGCTGTTAACAAGAGCGGATCCGAAACGCACTAGACAATAAATTGATTTGTGTGGAGGCTGTTCAAGAGCTCTGTCCTGGCATCACCCCAGGGCGGTGGCGAAATTAGATAATCGATTGCCATTTGAAATGAATTCAGTAGCCACAAATAGAATCTATCGAAATCGGTTCTGTTATATGATAATTTCACAAAAAATGTTTAATTACTTAATGGTTTCGCCTTATGCAGAAACTTGTTCCTATTTTCGAGGTTTATGTGGTGACGTTACTTTGAGTATGCTTATTTAATTAGATGATAAAGTTGGCTAGTTAATAGGATGCTTAGTGTTATAATTGTGGTAGGATCTTAAGCGGAGCCTTTTGGACTATTTAAAATGAGCAATATTTTATAATGAGCGTATACCATATTTTCAATATCTTGATAAAAATCGCTTATTAATGATTAATGATTATTAATGTATATTTTAGAGCCTCTACAGCAATGTGGTCGTAGTTGGTGGTTCCAGTTTGATAATGGGCTTTACCGAACGGTTACAACGTGATTTGAATTTAAAAACACCATCGGTAAGTTCGTAGCTTCTCATTTTTGAGTGGCTTCGTACTAGATTCGTGAGCATTATTCATTTATTTGTGCGTACTCCCCTAATAAAGCATTCGAAATCATGCACTCTGAAATGACCTCGGCAACAATCTTTAGGCATAGAAAATTTAAAATTCGCATCATTACAGATTCTTTCACATTTTGTTATCTAAAAGAAAAATGGTATACCATAAGGCTTCTATGTGTATTTATTTCTCTTCGGTTTTTGCGAGAATGTTGTTCCTTTATTGTTTTATGATAAATGAGTTAAACAGATAAATAAATTCTGTTTTATATGGTAAAAATCCTGAAGAAAGAAAGAGTGCTATAACTAACCACACTAGTTTGATCGCATTTTTAACTTTGCAATTTTTTCTTAACAATACAGAGTATGCGGCTGAAAGTCAATTTCCCCAGTTCCGTTCCAGAACGGCGTTATTCTAGCTGGATTGGTGGCTCGATTCTTGGATCTCTGGTGGGTTTAAAATATTTATGTACTGATGTTTCCTTCATAAATAAAGTTTTCTGCTAAAATTAGGGGCGCACACTAGTATGCAAGGATTAGTATAATTGCCTTTCATTATATATACCGCTATTAACCACTTGTTTGTCGTACCACAGGCAAATGTTTGTGTTTTAATTTTAAAATTGTTTATAACTATTGGTTGCAACAGAAACAACGTTAATTCGTCATTATCGCAAAATGCTAAGGTATACCAGCTTTTTAAGGCTAATATATGCCCGGTAATTTTTCATTATTAAGGGTTATCTTACTTTGATAGCCATGAGGTTGCATCGATATCTTTTCATAAACAAGTACTTTTGTACGCGGATATCAGTTTCAAAAAACGTGTGTTCCAACACAGCTTACGGCCATGTGAACACTCGCTGCGTACGAAGGCGATGACTTCTGCACTAATAAGAAGGCGTAGACAGCATCCTTTATTCTTAATCATCATTGAGCCAGTTTGCACGTTGAATGATAGCAGCCATCTACAGAATTGATTGTAACGTTATAATTTCCTTTTACAAATTACATACCTTTACTACCACCAAAATTATTTATAGCGCAGCCTGTGTGACTAGCTAGGAACCGCCGGTCGTTCGACCAAAAATTAATGTCCATCAGTCACATTACTATTTCTGCTGTGAATTTTACAACTATGTTAGCCTTATGAGCTGAGTATGGTTATTTGTTAGTAGCAATCTTTAGCATAGTCATAAATAGTATGACCTCGCATTTTCTAATATTCGCAAAATAATTCTATTATTCCTTTTTCTACGGACTAAAATCTTCTAACATTTGCAAATAAATATTCTTTTAACTATAGGGAACTTTTCAACAAATGTGGATCTCAAAACACGAATATCACGAAATGGGTAAATCATGTGTGGAGAAAAAATGTGTCTAAAATAGTGGCATCTTTATTGCAGAACCATATTGTTACAAATTTTATCCCAACTCGCATTTATTAAATATATAACTGTACAGTAGTCTTTGCTTTTCTATGAGTGCATTTCGCTTTTACTTAACTGGTCCTTAAAATCTAGCAAAGTTCCTTTATCAACTGCCACCAGAATTACAGCGGTTATACATAGATATTTGGCTTAGCTATGGTCGAAGTTTGTTTGGAAGTCAACTTGGAAAAAATTACCATTATGTGAAAGATCATTTGCTAAATTGTTATCTTTATGTTTGTTATTAATATTCGGCAGTACTACAAATAATTATATCTATATGGGTCAAGATATATTTTTAGACATTCTTGTGCAATTTAATCATTATCACTGATGAGGCAGTTTTGGTATTCATTTGATTTATGAAGGTTTGTATCTCCCGCAAATTTTTTTATCTGTTTTAGTTTGGCCTTTTGTTCACTTTGGCCCCGTGTAATATTCTTTGATTATTTTGGGTGACGGATTTTTAAGCAATTTTGGAATTCGCAAAATTGTAATTAAGCAACGCACCCTGGTTTCAATAATATTTTTGGACAAGCCACGTAAGGTCGGCTTCAGAGTGGCGGGACCACTGAGAACCAGTCAATCAATTAAAAAACAAGCTGTGCACCTGGAAACATAAAGGAATCAAGTTTTTACCGAACTATGAGTGCTATCAATTATCCAGTAGCCGTCAATTGTGGTATCAGCTAAACTCTCCTTTCTAGCTTTTCATTCTACCATCTATTATCGTGTCTGAAATTTTAGCCTCCACATCACCTAAAGAACGAATTAAGCCGAATAGAAAACAAACACAATTACGCAGAGATCAGATGGCATATTCGCGAAAAGTAACCAGACTCTATCCATCACAAAGCGGGAATGTGCTACACACAAAATATCGCTGGACACATCGAGAAGGCATTGAGCGTAAATGTGCCAGAAGCCGTGGCAAGAATGCCTAACTAAATCATATCAAGGGTACCTGCCTAAATATAATTAAGTTATTAAAATCGATAAAACGAAATTACATGTATGATCTGTATGGTAAACTTCATACACAGCATTTTGCTTAGAAATACTACCACTTTCTGCGTAAAAATTAATCAATTAAGCTCGCCATATACACAAGTTTAGATCTCCCAAAGTGGGTTCAAGGCCCTTCTTTGGACCCTGATTTCGATTCAATTTTCCTTAATCAAAGCATCTATTGGCACGATCAAGTGAGCAATAATGAAAATAAGGACGAAACCGGTCTACTGGATGAATTGCCTTTTCTACACTATACAATTCTTAGTTTATACTGTCATATGTAAGTAATTAATGGTTCAGGTGTTTATATCAAGACCGCAACCCTGATTATAATAGTTGTTATCACCACCCGCGCAACCAATGTTCGTTTAATGGATATAATAGTTTGGAATTCAAGGCACCTTACAGCGTTGCCTCGGTAATCTGGAATGCAAAATACGAAGAGCTTTTACTGATGATACCTAAACCGATGCCCATTCACCAGATGCAACGATGTTAGCCTTTCAGAGTGACTTTATCGACTGTATCACCTTGTAAATGTTTTTGATTTGTGACCAATGGAGCTTATCGAAGATATCTAATCCACATCGAGTAAATGATCTGGATCACGAAGTTGCCCAAGTGGCTGTAGATAATCTACATTTAGGTAACAGAGAGGACTAGGATCCGCATAGTTTACAAAAGGAAACTTTAGCAAAGCTTATATCCCTGGAAAGCAACGCAAAAGACGATCCATTCGTCAAAATTTGGAACATTTTAAAAATATGATGCAAGTTTATAGAGTAGTATGACTTGGTGATCGATATTGTAAATAGGAGTACATGGTTGCGAAAGCTTTGAATAACATATTCTACAGGTTTCAAACTTTCGTCAGACTTGCAACGGTTGTCAAGCTGGCTAGATGCGCAAGTGGCTTCCATAGAATGCCTCAGCCTTTCATGAAACATAAAAATTGTTTACTGTTTAGAATGACAATATTCACAAGTAACATGTTGTCATTGGTCGTTTCGCAAACTACGCAGCAGGACACTGTTTAAGATAAATATTTTGTAAAAACTGGAATACTTTCTGTTAACGCAATTTTAGTCCGACGCGTAATATTATTGATTTGCCTCAAAGTAAATAATTCTTTAAATCGTTTCGCAAAACAAGAAGCATAACAAAAGAACAATACAAATAAATACATAGCGTATGCCTAAAACTGAGACGTACGAATACATGAATACAGGTAAACTTCTCTATCTAGTGAAATATGTATAAAAAATAAAGTTGGTAAAAATTTCTTTTGCTTTATTAAATGAAAACAAAATGTGAGATAAACCTGCTAATTTTCCATGGGAACAAAATTGCATTGAAAAAACATTAGTTTTCAAGCTACTGTACAAGTGTATTAGCGTCCATGTCAACAGGACAAATAAATTTCAATATAAGAAGCATAGTTCTCATTCTGAGATTTATAGGGAAAATACCAAAATTATATATTTACAATGATAAATTAGGTTGCCGCAGGTTACAGCAGTTGAAAGCAATAGCTGCAATTGTGGCTATACAGCGAAATGTGGTAAATAAAATAAATTTTACTGAATTAAAATAATCCATGATATTGATTTGCAAACAGTGACACAACATGATAAATCTACAGAAAGCCAAACTTTTCGACCTTCTTCGGTTATAATCACAATTACGGAAACTAATTCATACATTAGTACGTTTATCTGAAGCAACCTTTATGATCTGGCAATGGATTAAATAGGATTGGTATTTAATCAAATTACTCACATGATTTAAATAATCATAGTTTCTTAAACTGCATGATGTTGATCAGCATGAAAATGACCTAGTCAGTGAGTTTTATTTTTCAATTAAAAATAATGAATTGAAGATAAGAGTGAAATATTTTTTACAAAATTAATATGAGTTATATGCAATAAAATTGTTAAATAAATAAAGATTTAAATTATTCAGCTATAGTCAATTTGGAAAAAAGCGAAAATCTGAAGCAGAAGAGGCCTTACAAACACACACAAAGACATGCGACGTTATGTGATTTTTTTTAAATCCTAGAATATGCTTTTGGCAGAATCAATTGTTATCTACGTTTTAACTTTTGTAAAAATAACTTGGTGGTCTTAGGTGATTTTGTGTGATGTTAATTCGTAGGAAAACGAAAATGAGACTAATCATACATTAAAAACTAGGCAGAATTGATATCGCTTCACTAGATAAGCATACACAATATACGCTTATCTATAGGCGTAGAAAAGTTCTGAAATATAAATCAATTTACATACGAAGAAAAATAGGTGAATATATTCGAGAGATTAGTATTTACCGGGAAATTGACAAAGAATGGCTTTCCACTATTTCAATATTGGGACTTATGCTTTACATATAAGACCAAACGCTTTCTTTTCTCCATGACAGTGCTACCTCTTTCATACTTCACGGAGTCTCTGGGTATCCGCGTGTTGTTGCTGTGCTCATTCGAAATTTGAGTGGTATTGTCAGCAGTGACTAATTTAATTCGTTTGAACACTGGCGGTGGAGAATTGGCTATTCCACTTTCACTCTTCCTATCGTATCCGATTCTACTAACGCCAATATCAGAAACCACATTTGTATCTGATTGCCGGGAATTTAATGGAGAGCTATCGAATGAATTTACGACGATGTCACATCTAGGTTGGCTGATGGCAATATCATTTACTTGAGAAGTTGTCGTTTTTGCGTGACCTCCGGAGATTTTGAAAATGGAATCGGAAGAATGCACAACCGGCAGGCTTTGAGATGATTTCCCGAGCTTAATAATTCTAATTTTCGACGATGCTGAATTTCGAGAAACTGGAAGACAACTCGACAACTTTCCAGTTGCGTTATTGATAGGCATCTTCGATAAAATTACGGAGTTGTGCTTATCCATCTCTTTTGCGGAATCGTTTCTAATTGACGCCAAAACTGGTTCGGTTGCCCTGGTTACTATATTATCTGTTTGCTCTTGATCTTTGGGTACAGGTTTAATTCTGTGGATTCCAGAAATCATCGGAGCAGCTAACTCTAATACTGAATTGTTATAGCTAGCGCTCCCATGTTTGCCTCGTTCATTACTTGAAGTATTGGTTGCAGAATATTCAGTCGTTGAAGCGACTGATTCAGTTAACAGTGGCCATGTACGAGGAACTGTATTAGCAATATTCTTGACAGAGTTAGAAGAATTATCAGCAACAACCATTTCAGTTATTGATCGTCTGGTATGGCTAGATGAACAATTTGCTGCAGAAACCACAGTGCACGCGTTTAGGCAAGGTTCTGGCGAGATGGTGCTGGTAATAACGTTGGAGAGTTGCTCCAAACGAAGCGAATTCAAGGATGCATGATCTGGAAAGTCTTCAAATGTATGCAGCTCAGTTGCCACATGACACCGAGCGGACGATTCCGGATGGGCAAGACGCAAGTGTCTTTCTAGATTCCACCTATAAGAAATTGTTTAAATTATATTATTTAATTAGACCGAGACACGTTTAAATATTGCAAATCTGGTTAAAATGAAATTACGTTTATGCGCGTCTGGTAATTATTTAATCCATACAGATAAACCAGCCCGACAAATGTAAGGTGAAGTACGATTATCACGGAAGTTTCATGCTCACTGTCATCTTACCAATAGGGGAAATTTGGATACAAGCTATATTTGCTATATATAATTAAATTTGACTGAAAAAATGCTCCAATATGCAATCATCATCAAAGTAAGCGATACAGCAGCCTTTACTAACTGATACTTCGTTGTCATAAAACCGCGAGAAAAAGGATGATAAATAAAACTAATAATTAAAAAAATGTTATGAAAAAATTTTTAAACAAAACATGTTAAAGGAGAGTGTTTTATTTACTTAAACAACATGGAAATGAGGCAAACTGGACCTCAGCACAACACCTTTATGGCCAAGTGAGTTTCAAAGCAAGATCGCATCGGTAATAAAGTTTCCTGGTGGTTTTCACAGTGTCGTGCAATAAATCCGACAAAAACTCTACGGTAACTACTCAAAAAGAAACCTGTAACAAGATAGCTACTAGACTCGATTCGATGCCATATTGCACAGTATGTCAAACAAAGAACATTGATGTGCACATGGATCCCGTCCTGTTAAATGAACGTATTCTATGCAACCCAGTTTGATCGTAGCTGAGTCTTGCAGTTTCTGTCATGCCGATATATGTTAACCTTGTTTCTTACACAAATCTAATGCTGGTCGAGAATAATGCTCTACTAGGAATTCGAATTTAAGGCACACTTTGTACGTGACCGAGCCAGCTAATTTGCATATTCGATGGGCTATGCATCTCAATCAGCGGTGGTTGTATACCTGTAAGAGTCTAACATCTTCGACTAAAGGACCAAGTTTCAATAGCGCATAAAGACTTAAAGACAAAATGAAATGTGCACACAACCTTTAAAGCAGAGTGAGATGTTCGTGATCCTACATAAATGGAAAAAAGCTAATCCTACTTTTTCTATTCATATTTTTACCTCGGTACCCATATTGAATGAGTTAATGATGCAGCTACCCAGATAAGTAAACTTAAGAACTACGTCCAGATTTTCGTCTTGACGCCGCAAAGTTGTAGTATATGATAGGCGAGCCCGCATAACCTTGTTACGTGTAGAAGGCGGGGATTTCAATCTGAAAGTAGGAACGACTGCTAATTTGTTTAAAGTGGCCAGGACAGAATCTCGCTTATCGAATAACAAAAAAAATCATCTGCATATTCAAGATCGACCAATATACTTTCAAGGAGACCTTCGACTCCTGCCTCAAGAGCGTCTTTAATTATATAGTCCATAATAGTATCTATCACAGTATTAAACAAAATTAAAAAGTGGACATACCTGTCCGTCACCACTTTTAGTTTTAACATTGTGGGACAGTTCATTACAGACACTAATGCACAGTTCTAGGAGATTGAACCGTATATTTATTTCTTGTTTCTAGACTACTCATAAAGGGTGATCGAGGCATGGTGCCGCTGATTATCGAACAGTTTCCATTAAGTATAAAAAGATTGCGTCAGTTGGATTACACATAGCTTTACTAAAAATTGCATGTACTCCAGTTTCTTTCAATCATAGCACATACATGCATAGAAACATGTTTTCACTTACTTATTACTCAAACGCTTCTCGCAAATCGAACATATCAAACCCTTAGTCATGTTATGAATAGTCTCGAAATGGCGCTCCAAGTTGGACCGACTGCTGAACGAACGATTGCATTCTTCGCAGACAAACTGGTGTTCTCTATGAACATAACGTTGATGTGACAAATATCGTCGTGAATCTTGAAATCCAAGTTTACATTGCTTTAAGTTGAAATAATAAAATCACGACAATTTAAACTGATAAATCTCAAATTGGCATTAAAATATTATAAACACGTGCAAAAAGCGTAAGAGATGTGGAAGTTTTCAGCATCGCGTATTAAGAAATTGAACATGATTTATTATTACAAATTGAATAGAAAATAAGCAATATTCAGTGGTTTTTACAACATAATCAAAGACTACAATAAATCATCATTTAAAAAGAATGCTTCGATATCGTATAACTATAAAAATATTCGTGGTTACAGCTTGCGTGTAAAGTAAGGCTTTTGGTGCCACACGTTACTGTAGAAGGGCAGCGCCATAACCGGCGGGATCTTTGCCGCGTTTTCTTTTCGACTAGGCTCGAATGAGACACTGAATACAACGCTGTTGCAATTCGCCAGGTGAAAAAGACTGATTACCTCTCAAGGTAAGAGTACTCACATTCCAAGGTTTCAGTGTATAAAATATCCTTGGTCTCAAGCGGTACACAGGGATCAGTAGAGGATGCTGGAAGTCCAACATGCGTGTTTTGGCTTCTGTTCTGCTTCAGTGAAAAGAATATATTATTGCCAATTGTTTTACTCTAATTTATTCAAGGAACTTGCGCATACTAGAATGGTTTTCTTTGACTTCTATCGCCAGAACAGTGAGACCAATAGAAATCTAAATGGTCTAAAATTAAATGTTTTAATTAAACACAAATTTCATTCACTCTTCAATGAGCAAGCGACGATATGTCCTTTGAAAAACCGAATGTATACAGCCTAGGGTTTAAATTTACACTGCGAACAGGCCGATCGATTATGAAACCTTTAATCGATTTATCATTCAGTTATTTATTAACAATGAATAGACACTGCGTTTCTCATTCTTAGTGGGAATAAATTATTAATATCACGCTTTCTTTTGTTAAGATGGTCTGCAATAAACGATGACAAGTAGGTCTTAACGAAGCATCTTACTTTGAAGAGGCAGTAGTTCGTTTTATGCAACTGTCACACCTTGCCCTCTGATTCCGACATATTTTCTCATTCAATCACTACCCATTTAAAACGATGTAGTAAAACGAACACCAAATTTTACAGGAGATATGACGTCTGTTTCAATATAATCGGAAAGGTCCATGCAGCTGCTGGCGGAGCGATTAGCTAGTTAATTTCATATAGTCTTCGGCAATGCGAATTAAAAGCCATCGGTCGACATCAGTTATCACGATTCGTGGTGATTATGACATCATTCGATTAAATATAATAGCTGTACATTCATTGTTGCAAATAAATAATATAAGTGCACATGTGTATTAAGTAATACAAATTAGCTAAAATAGTAACAGGAGGATAGACGAAGGTCAGCATGAAGTAAATGTACAATCTCATGTACACATGCTTTTCGTGATTGTTGGCCACTCATCAGTTGAACGTTAAAACGATATGTAATTATTTAAATTTTGCACAAGATGTAGAGACCAAATGAAAAAATTAGATTTCCATTTAAAAGCAATGTAACACATATGCATAAAAATAATTTCAACTACACCCAAAATAACGCAGTATAGAGGATACAGTTATAAACAGACCGAAAAACATACCATGCAATACTTCGTGTATCGCTTCTGAACAACTCTGCCGTTAACCAGAACAGGAACAACAACACCATACTTAAGCTTTGAATCGCTCGAACAGGAGGTAATATCATTGATATTCGCCAAGCAATCAGTAGAAAGTTCACCACAATTCAAAGATGCTATCGGCTGCGTGTCTGTGTCATTTGATACTGTCGACAAATGGTTGCTACTATTCCCCAGGTCGGATTCTTGTTCGCTACAACCAACGGACTCTGTATTAGAGGGACGAATGGGCGAGACATATTTTTTTCGCAGAGACAGCGAAGATACAATTTCGCTCGTGTTTTTACTTTGATGATATCTGTTATTATCAATCACCGAATTGATTTGCCTCGAACAAATCAACTTAGTATCAACCAACCGGTTGGCAGCACGCTTTTTGCGAAAATGTTTTCCAGTTTCAGCGTTGTTCCGCCGAACAGTTAAACGTCCACATGCGTGCAGAATTGGTTTAGCCAAGTTCTCTTCCAATTCGTCCGGTTTTGGATGCAAAGTTGCGCGACCACTACTTGATTCGCTGCTTGCTGACTGCTTTAATTCGCCAAAGTAGTCATGACAATCATTGGCGATACCGCTGGAAGAGACAGTAGGAGCACATTTCTGCTGTGATCTATTGACTGCCGGAAAAAAACGAAACGAAATACTTCCATGCAGTGATAACTGAAGAAAACATTTTTGTGGATAATTTAACAGATAAATGCAGTGCATATTTGAATTTCACATTGTTGGCTAATTATTAAGAATCAAATTGAAGTTTGATTCTCATCGTAGGAATTTCGAATTTGTTAAATTACTTGTGGTTAATGCTATATGAACCATAAGTTACGACTGCGAATAGAATTTTCCAAAAATTAGAATTAAAACCTGGCGGCCTACTGCTCACACGTAATAATGAATATTTTTACTAGTTGTGTTAGTGACGCACCAATGTTCACATTCTGATGAATTCCTGAATATGACAACTAAATGGTTACTTAATATTAATTTCTAGGCTTGGGTTCGACACTTTCTGCTTTCATTTCCTTCTGCTCATTGGCGCGAATTTTACTAAAACATTATGAGCCATGATACGAAAAACCGAACAGTACAATATGTCCGAGTCAACCTGTTCTATAAGGTTGTTACTTATTTTGCCGTTACTGGCGCATCTAGTTATGGAATGCCCAATTTGGCGGTTAGTGAAATGAATTATACTCACCAGATCACTGAGACAATTATGGTTGAAGGATAGAATTTTAGGAGAAAAATGCGCTCTCCAAGCCAGCCACTTTTAATTGAGAAATTAAGCAATTGGTCACATCACAAAAAATTCTCATTAACGAAAAGATACAGATAAGAGGTAAAAAACCGCCTGAATGTAGTTAAAAAATCACAATAGAGTCGTAGATTGTCCTGAAAATCACACAGCAAAGGAAATAAACCTTATTCTACGAGATGAAAGTAGTAAAAGATGAATATGACGTCTAATGAACCGTTTGATCTCAAGGTAAGGATTTAAGCAAAATGATAAAAATTACCCATCGAGAAAACGAACTCGCATTGCACCCTATATTTGTGCATATTAAAAGTAATTTTATCTCTAAGTCAAGTTTGCGAGCTTGCGATGAACACCAATCCCATTGTATCTAACCAGTCACGCAACACAACAAAAAAACAGGTCAGTCACACGTACTAACGCGTTTCGACCTTCCATGGTCATTATTAGAGTACGAAGTCAAACTAAATTAAAAATCGCATATAAGCTACGGAAATTTAGATATGGGGCTTACATATTGAGGTTTAATGTGTTTAACTTTTACTAACCAAAGTTTTAAAAATAGTTATATTAGTGAGTATAAAATGTTTTAATTGATGAAATATGAATTATATTAACAACCTATTTCATCTCCAATAATCCTTGATACTGTACGGTCAATTATTTGCTCTTATAAATATATATATATATATATAGCGAAGGTAATAAATTTCAACTGATTTGTTAAAAATACACATGCCTACCTGAGTAAGAAGTTGAGCACTTATCAAATTGATACGTATTTTTCATTTCGGCGTCAGATGCCCATGTTGTTGCATGCACTGGTCTTGGTGTGTTCGGCAGCAGGGAAGTGCATGATGCACAATATCGTAACTCCAAATGCAAACGCATATGTTGGGCCAGAACTTTACTACTGCGTTCATTGTTTGCTGAAAGATCAAAGAGTTTAAATAATTTACTAGATAACTTTAACAGAAAAAAATTACGAAGGAAAAACCGTACAAAAACATGCAGAAAAGTCTAAAACTTCGACCCACAAATATCGTACGCAAAAGAGCGACTTATAACCACAAGCCTAAAATATTGCCATTATTCCACTTGTAAGAAATTGACTGTTATTTGGCATTTGTCGCGATCAATTTTACCATAGTTAGATATTGTTTGTTACGGAGAACTAATATATATGCAATTAAATATTAAGCTTTGCGCACCTAGTAACAATTTATTTAAAATATGACCCGAAAAATAAAACAAAGTCAGCATGATCGAGAAGTATAATTCCATGTGCACTTATCATTAGGAGCCGGTATTACGCCCTATACTCACTTTAAATTTGGGTGAGGAATGTGGAAGATTGAATGATACAATCTCATATAGGAATGTGTTCACTATGGCTATTGTGTCAGTACCTGATACCAAAATTATGGTTGCCGACAAGGTATATATATAATTAGAAGAAAGAACACATTAATAACAAAGTGGATAAAGGCCATTTATTTCATGAATACTATAATCATGTCTTATAAAATCATACATATTTATACATTTTGGGTTTTCAATTGATTATGCTGGTGGTAACAAATCTGACTCGTTTTTACTTCTGTTTCTTGTTTTGGCTAGTTGGTAAGTGTACATACACACTATTCAGACAGCTCTAATGAAAGTATGTAAAAGTATGTATTAGGTTTTGCGAACCTAGTAACAAATTAGTTCAGTTGTGACCAGAAGGATAAACCAAAGGCAGCATGAACGGAAAGTATAATCTCATTCACATTCGTTTCGCGCTTACTGGCGACTCATCAGTAGGAGCCGGTATTACGCCCTTTAACCACTATATATTCGGTTGAAGAATGTGGAATAATAGGACGGTACAATCTCCTAGACGAATGTGTAAACCTGTAATAGTGAAGCTAACATAATGTAAAGTCAACGACAATGCGACTTCAATGCTTACTCACACTATATACTATATATACCGAGTCAGTAAAGGATACTAACACTATGGCTATTGTGTTAGTAACTGATACCTTTTTTGAAATCGATGAGTACCGGATACTGACACTATGGTTTCCGAGTCGGTACATGATACCAACCTGATGGATATAAATTTATGCTAAAGTTCACCCAAATTGAGAATTACAACAATTTCCGAACACCTGTTACTCCAGTTAAACCATACACACTGGCCTACATCGATATCAGTTATCACATTTCGCGGTAAGCATGACATCATTCAATTGAATATATTACAGTTAAATACTGTTAGTTGCGAAGAGCTAATATATATGCATATAAAGGTACAACACAATTCCACTATATATTGGCACAAAGTAGCACATATTTAAAAACAGCGCCAAATGCCGATTTAACTTCTTTTTAAAAATACGTAGCAGAAAACAAACTATCCGCGTAATTAAAATGGCTACAGATTGTACTGTCCTATTATTTCACATTCTTCGACAAAATATATAGTGGTGAAAGGACATAATACCGGCTCCTACTGATGAGTCGCCAGTAAGCACGAAACGAATGTGCCTGAGATTATACTTTCCGTTCATGCTGCCTTTGGTTTGTCCTTCTGGTCACAACTGAACTAATTTTTTACTAGGTTCACAACACCTAATACCTACTTACAGATTGTTTTACAGTGTAACTCTAACCGAAGACCATAGATTCGGTTACTCGCCTAATGCATTTCATTTCATTAAATGTAAGGTTTCACCAAATGCAAAATACTACTAGAATGACGAAAAACCTCCTTTTGCATGACACACAAAACCACAGATCCGTAAGGTCATAACCAATGGGTATGTGCTCCGACGGGCTACTAAGATTAATTCGTCAATCCCAAACCTACATAAATTGCATATTCGACATTGAAAGCACTAATGAGCTTATCTCATGTAAGTCCTGTTTAGATCTACACTAGGACTGGGCGACCTATTGTTCGTTTACAACTGACATATAACCGTGCATATTATAGCAAATACTTAAAACTACAAAAATGCTCTACCGCATAAACGCATCTAACTACCAACAAGCTATCAAACAATTTTGGGTTCAACGGAAAAATCGCTGGTAAAGTTTGTCAATGGAATGGGAAAGAGCGAAGTGATGGCGGAAAGACAAAAGTAGATCATTAGAAATCCAAATTGATTCACACACTAGCCAAGAGCATAATGGTAGACAAGTATATATATATATATATATATATATATATATATATATATATATATATATATAGCACGTATCACCTAGAGCTTATAGTTTCCGTGTTCCCAGTTCTCGTCTATGTAGTTTTATCGAACTGAATGTGTCGGTTGCATCAAATAAAACTACTTAAACAGCATTAGGTTTTTCCTATTAGGAGCAATAGACTATTCATTAAACTTATTTTATGCGTCATATTAATCCCTTACATTCTGGCTTAAAGAAAAATGTGAGTTATTTGCAAAGCTATTTTAGATACATGTCCATTCTTACAAGCTTGTCACTACCAAATTCTTGTTAACCTTTAAGTAATAAAAGAATACTATTGGTTCTATATCAATAAAAATGTTATTTTTTACAAGAAAATGTATTACTTAATAAGTTCCGTTATTATTTACCATTTCCGTTACTAGAGAAATAAGATTTGCGTTCTATTGACACAAATTTTGATGTTCAAGCCAATTCTGTCAGACTTTATTATTGTTCGCTCTGATAAGACAATAGCCTGTGCAAGGAGGATGCGTGAGCGACCTGCTCAAACAGTGTCACAATCAATGAAATCGACATTCGATTGTGATGGTTCATTGGAAAGTGACCGTATTGAAATAGCCGGTTTGTAAATTTTGCTTTTGAGATATCATCACTATCATCAACATCACAGACAGCAATACAACAACCGTTAGTAATTGGTCCTTCATTGTCATGTACCAACCCGATGGAAAAAATAAAAATTAAAGATAATGCAAAAATAATAATTTACACAAAAACATTATTAGAGGTCAGTGATTTATGAAGGAGAGGATTTTGCTCGGATGGAGAACTTTACCTAGGTAATACACGAATGAGGTTACCTGACTTATACTCAACTCAATTATGGCCAAGTCAGCTTTGTTGCAAGGCGACATAAACAATACCCATTCCATGTGGTTTTTACTGTATAGCGTCATTAACTTGACTGAACCTCTGCTAAGCAAAGAAAAAGAGGTTCAGATGATTCTATAGCGAGTCCACTAGTGAGCTCGATACGAAACCATATCGAACAGGATTTCGAACCAAAAACAATGATGCGCACGTGAACGCAATCCTGATAGACGAGCGGATCCTCTACAACTTAATTTTAGTTTAGTTGGCTTTAGCTGTTTTTAAATTGTCAAAATCTGTTCACATTGTCTCTTAAACCAATCTGGTGCAGGCTAGAATACTAATGTCCTACTGGAAATGGAAGTAAAGGCATACGCAAAACGTGATTAATCCAGCGCAATTGATGGAATCTCATTTGTTTGTCTAAAAGTGAACACTTTTTGATGGCTGTTAAAAATAAACTTTGGATGTCCGAAATACTTATTTGTTTTTGGTAGCCTACATTCTATTCTAAAGAACGATGGTACAATAAAACTGCATGAACAATTGCACTGCGCACACGCATTTTAATGCAAAGTAAGATACTCGCGCTTCTCCATAAATAGAGAAGATTGGAGAAGGACACTAGCTCTTGAGATTCTCATATTTGCCTTGTCATTCAAATTACCTGCTTGATCGATAGAACTATTGAGATACGTAAACCTATCAACTACGTCCAGATCATTACTTTGCATGCGCAGAGTTAAAGCGGGTGGTAGGTGAAGCTGAAAACGCAACCAACATTTAGAGGATACGAATTTCATACCGAAATTTAATACGACAGCCGGTCTATGCAAGGTGGGTTGGGCAGAATCTCAATTGTCGAATAATAATACATTAGTGTCTAAATATTCAAAACCAAATAATCCACCACCGAAGAGGACTGCGACGCGTGTATTGTGAACGTATAGAATATTACAGTTCATAACCGCATATATTGCAAAATAAAACAAAACTGGTGACACTAGACATAATTAATGGGCACCAATGCTAGTAGTCAAGTTTATCGATAGTCAATTATAGACTGACGCAACCAGAAAAGTGTGTATAGTGAGCGCATATACTATTTAAAAACTTAGTGGGAATAACACTTCTCGGCAGAACATAGAATAGAACATTTCTATCAACTGACACAAATGCTCATTTCAAGTCTAGAAAGACGGCTATTATAAGACGGCGATATTCATGTCGCTGTTCAAGTACTTTAGGAAAAAATATTATCTATAGAATCTCGTTCTGGCTGGAATCCGGATTATTCTTATCTAGTATGTGATTCCCGCGCAACGCTGATACGGTCTAAGATAAAGCAAATTACCTAGATGAAACTGAAGTCAAACTTATACCACGATAATTACAGCGTGACTGACGATTACCTTTTTTAAAGGTAGGAATGATAGTCGAATTACCCAAAGCAACATGCATATCTTCATTTCATATAGTACGAAGAAGATTAGTCAATTTCCCACAAATTATGTCAAAAGATTCCTTAAATAAGGTCGGAGGGAAATCACGGAAGCCTGCAGCTCTGCAAAGTTTAAGGGACAAGATTACATTCCATATTTCAATCTATAAATGTTGTTCGAGATTAGTGTTCCTAAATGTTGATACATGCATACTTTCGGGGATGCATGTGCGAAAGAAAATTTATCTTTGATATGATTAGCTCATATATCGAGACGACATATTTTCATCATCATCACTATGTCCAGCCATAAAAAAGTCAAAAGTGACTAATGTTTCACTGCTATATAACCATAAGGAGGGAAAAAAGTCTATAAATGAAGGCAGAAATAATATTTTAGAATATGTTGGAATAGACATCAGCTGTTACCTGATGAGAACGCTTCTATAATCTCTTCAGCGTTTCTTATCCGAAAGGATTGAATATCGACATTGGGATTGTACTGTAGGTGATGTCTAATTGCGCTACGAGTATTATTATAAGTCGAGTTAGTAGGAATTTGGTAATTAATGTCCAGAATCTCAACAGAAATTTCGGAGACCCAATGAATATTTCTAACTAAGCCTACATCGCCACACAATAGTAGTACTTGTATTGTGCCCAGCGTTTCTTATCTTTGTTCATAGAATATCAGAATTTCTATTACTAGGACCAGTTGGTATCGATTTTGTAATACATTCATACATTTGTTAGAAAAACGGCTATTACAGTTTACTTACATCTATTTGACATTTACATCTGTGTAGCGTTTAAGAAAACGTCAATGAAAATCTACAACAATGGTCCGAATCCTTATGTGTTGAAAAACGAAAGACAGACGTGGATGCAGCCACGCTTGCTACAAAATCTATTTGAAACAGTAATTGTCCGGAGGCCGGAGGATGCCGCGTGGCGCAGTCATACATTACGTCTAGTGTGTTACTAAAATATAACCTATGCTACACGCAGCTACCTAGCAGACGCTCTCCATTACCATTGCACACAGAGCTTAAAATGTACCTACCACTTGTATTAACTTCTGCGTCGCATAAACACACAACGTAATTAGTCATGTCATCTATAATGAAGACTATACCTGAACTTCATGTTCTACCTAGTAACGAATTTAGGTCAGAGTAGAAAGCGATCTTCCTGCCGTCTGTGCCGCAATCGGTTGGAGCATACGCAGATACATCGAAAAGACAACGTTGATTACATGTTCTGGAATTAATTTTTAGTAGACGTCTCTAAGAAAGCTGCACATAGTCAGCTGTTTATATGACATCCACTTAGTTTAAACTAACCATCCCCAATCTGTCATTACTGAACAGGCACCACACTAGATGGGGACATCGTATTGAAATGTATATTAACATAATTATATAAGTTGGTATATGACTGAAAATTGTGTGTAGTGTGCGGCAGGGTAGCTCAGTGGCTAGAGCACAGGATTCCGAAACTGACGTGCCCAAGATCGAGCCCTGTCCGCGGCAAATTATAGCCAGTACGTGATGATTTCCCAATAAGGACAGAACCGGTCTACTGGACAAATTGTCATTTCTACACTATACAATTCTTAGTTTATACTAATAAATTGTATGTACATAATAGGTCAGGTGTTTATATCAAGTTCGCAGCCTTGATTAAAGTAAATGTTATCATCGCCCGCGCATCCAATGTTCGTTTAATTCATAGCATCTAACAGAGCTTCCTTGTTAGATTAAGAATCGAAAAGAGGAAGAACTGGAAATGCAGGCATCTGGATTCACCTGATTTTGCTTATCCGTCTTGGTCGCCTCAACAGTTAAGGCGACCATTTGTCTTCTGCGAAAAAGACGATGCATTATGGACTCATTATAGTTCGTATAGTTCATTTTACACGTGGGCTTTAATAGAACACTAGATACTTCCGTCCTAGTGGGAATAGTCCTTATTCATTATTCCTCCTCTTAGAATGCCAGTCCAGGCTCATGAGCACTATCTGCCTAGGCACCAGTGGGCAAAGCTTTCTTCCGCAGGCATCACTGCCAACGCAGCATTAAGAATTAATTTGTAGCTAATTGGAACTCGAGGCTTCGCAAGAAATGGGATAGAAGCTGCATCTCTTTAGACACGGCCAGATTTATGTTACCGCTACCGGTTTAACTAAAGCCCGCCAGTCGTAAGGCCGAAAATTTCTATGACTACGGATTTGCTGACTTTCAATCACAATGACTTATATCGAACTGAGGGAATATATAACGTTACGAAGCTCTCCAGTTGCTGACAGCTATGATCAGTCATCGACCAATTCTCTAAAGCATAAATTCTGACTAATAGCATTCTTGATTTTTAGACCTTGGACTCGGTGCTTAGTGCAATTGGCCGGAGATCTCACAGTGATTAGCTTGTGCGAAAGACATATGCGTCTGTTGTTAAGTGTGCACTATCCATTTGAGCCTTAATTCCCCATGAGTATGAAAATATCCGAAGTGATGCCATCGATTCTAGCGGCTCTGTAGTGCAGCTTTCGCTTCTTAAAAACCAGTTTTGACACATCGTGTAAGCCTTGCGCGGAAAACTAAAAATAGAAAACCACGACAGATAACGCTCATACATATTGGGTGGCAGGTCCTAATAAAAGCAAGATGATCGAAAAATAATCCATCTCAACTAGGAATGAGTGTCTTGGTATGTTTTTTTCAACTCAAGAAACCAACTGCGACATAAAAATAAGGATTCTACGATGCATCGGCCACCACGCAATATAAAAGGATAACTTTATCCTCGGAGTCTTATAGGGTGGATAAACGAAAACACCCTACTGTAGATGAGGCTGAAACTGAAGCCCCAGAGAGGAACGCTCTTCATTCGCTGTCGGAGAAGCACAAATATAGCCGCGATCTCGTCAAAAAGCCAATAGAAACGATGCTAAAATTCAAATTGCAATAATAAATCACTTAGTTCCTAACGGGTCCGACGATAGAGTTCATAAGAAGCCATGATCCTATAGATGAAATCCAAGGACAAGTGGAAGGATTACTGGTGACTCCTTTGTACTGGAGCATAACACACGTGAAAATAGGTTTGCTAGACTTGGAGCACATATGGCTGATACTCGAATTTCCGTGTTATCAAAAGGATTATTTATCAATTGGTTATGGAATGTGAGTCATTTTCAGCTACCGAACTGCACAAGCATGGTATCAACATTGGTTGGCTCCAAAAGAATAGTCTAAATTCACACGATCCTATACCGGAGTTAGTAAGACAGTTATGATATTATCTATTTCTTGTCCAGTATTGTTACAAAATCCTTACTTGAATAAAGAGTTCTAAGTTCTCGATTTATCCAAAAAAATGCGGCATAGGTAACCTACCTCTAAAAGAAGTAGACGTGTGAGCGCCAACTTGTAAAAAATCTGCTAATAAAATGGTTAATTGAAAAACTCGGATTTTGCATTTATCAATGAGCGGCATTGAAGCACACTACTGATTGCCAATGATTTTAAAGCCAAACTAGGCCTAAAACGTCAAAAATATGCATCATGGTTGAAAATGGCTATCACAAATGCACTGAGCTCTCAAATTTTGGCTCTACCTGTAATTTAGTCGTTGTCAACACAATTTCAAACACCACAGAGGGCATCTTGCCACAGAGCGTTAGCATATATTCAATACAGATAGGACAGTTACATGTAATCGTACCCAGATCGATCATACTTTGGAAAGCGATAGATATCCACAGTCCAGGATGCGAGAGCATATCACGGGTTCTCCACTGGTTCAAACAAAGGAAATGACCTGGTTTTTGGCGATTAAGATCCTATTAAAATTGCGCTCCATACAGCCGCTGATAACTCGTCAGAATATGATTACACTGAAAACGGATGCAAATTTTCAAAAATCCATCAGGGACGTCAATGCATTTGCTTGGCCATTTGTAACTACATCCAATTATATACCAAACAGTTGCTAGAACAGTATGAAGATAAGTAGCTAGAGCTCATGTTAAACTACTTAGTTACACATTAAAAATTACAACTAATCGAACGAACACACTCACCAACACACAATTCCACATGTAATTAGCCACAAAACGTTCGTACGACCGCTGTATATAAATCTAAATAAAACTATAGATCCGATTAGCCCTCATTCAGTCAATAAAATAAAAACCTGTCACATTTATAATTGAGGAGATAGAATTACGTTATTAAAAGTTTAGCAAAAAATTGGACTATAAGTCCACTATTGACTATTTAATGTTTTTTCTCGAAAGGTACACTGTAAAACAATAAATTAAAAGCACAAAAACACGCAAATAAAGATAACATACCGATAATAAATGCAGCAGTGCAAAGTGGGCACTTCCAAAGAGTTGAACTTGCATTCTCCTCAGTCGGTTGTACCTGAGTACAACTTCTTGAGTTGACTAAATTAGCATAAATATCACATTTCCCGACGAATTCTGGAAATAACTTATTTCCAGCACTGTCAGAATCTCCAAATGCGGAAGAACAGTGATTACGATACGGAGATGTATCAAATTGCCTTGACCTCAACGGTAGCTCAGCAACCCGGCGGTTCGCCGGTAAACCTCCGCTTAAACCGAAACCAGTGGATTCAGATGAATTCATCCATGCAGTATAGTTATTAGCCGTGATTTTCGCGATGTTATTGCTGCTGATAGAAGCTCCGTCGGCGGAGGGATCAAGAGAGTTGCCTTTGTATGTGATGACAACTTGAAGAGCCCCATTGGCATGTCCATCAGCTGATTCAGTTGTGTACCGAATGCATGTATGATTAGGAAATTCAATCTCAAAGTTCCCTGTATTGTCTCTTTCATTGAAGTTAACTGTTTTCGCCGCGTGCGTATTTCCTACATCTGCTAAATACGAGACAACCGAGTCAATTGCCGATGAGCCAACGCTTTGGCTATTCTCACTTACTGCACTTTGAGACATACCAATGCTTGGATCAATTTTACACTCTGTGATAACAACTCTACGCCATAAATCAGGCCAAGGGCCATTCTGTGGACGCTTCGCCCATGTTCCATTATTAGCTTTAGCACCAGACACAAAACCACATTTCCGCCGACTTTTTGAGGGCCAAAGGCAATTGAGATCAGATTGTGTTCCGTTCTTAGTAGTGGGATCTACAGTTTGCCCATTTTCAGATTGTTCAAATACACCCGTTGTAACAAGCACAACAACTGGTAGGCAAGAGCGTTTTAAGGCGAGCCAGATGCGTGACTGCAAATCCTCCGGCAATTTTGACAAAGATATGCATGGCAATGAGGAGTAATCCAGACGAGCTTCAAAACTACTTAGAATAATCGAACAAAGTTAAAAATGAGGAGATGAAAAGTAAGATATCTCAATAAGCTAAAAAATCTTAAATATTTATGCCTTCAAGACACACATTCAAAAAATTCAATAGATTTTATTGTCAAAGTAGCATGTAAAGGTGGCCGGAAACTTTGCAAACAAGAAAATAAATTATCCATACTATAAAACTGAATCATTTTAACTGTGAAAAGGTTGGAAAATAAATAAGGTAATTCCAGAGAAACGATATTAGAATAACTTTTATGTATTTTAACAATCCACGATGCAGCTGTGCGAAATTTATTTATAAAAATCTATGAATATCACGCATGGAGATTTCCAAAAGAGCCTGAAACTACATGATTGAATGAACCAGGTTTCTCCCTTTGAATAGCAAATGCCGATGAGACTTCTGTGCATAAGTCGAGAAATTTTCACCGCAATTAATGAGGTACTATCGCCAACCGCCTCCTAACTTACTTAGAGTTCCTGCATGCGTTTACATCGAACGATAAAAAACATGGTCGATGCCAATTTGAGCATGGTTATTTATTTGTTATTATGCGAGGGACGAGTGTCTCATTGCAGGACTGGAATTTAACAAAAAATTGTTTAAACAACTCTACACAACCAAATGCATAAGTAAGTAGACAGAAACTATTGTTATAAATTAACATAACTTCTGATTAAATTACCAGAATAGAAAAGGCTATGGTATTAATAAGGCTCCTTTGAAACTGATTGTTAAGATTACTTAATTAAGCAGACTTAGTTGTTCAACTGCCAGACGTTTACTTCCGGTGCTTACAGGCAATCTAAGCAATTCAACTTTTTCTGCTACAGATAAATATTAAGACCAAACAACTAAACCATTGGATTGCACACAAAATCTACCCTACCGTACAAGAAAAAGAAGTTGTGTTTCTTCTTGGTCTTCATCGAAACAACAAAAATTCGACAGATGTGGATCAAATCGCAATGTTGATATTGAAATATGCTTTGGCATGCTGCAAAATCACTAAGCAGCTATGAAAACAATTTTTAGTAAAAATCGTTAGATCCATAATATATTGCACAGATGGCGACTAGTGTCTTCTAATAAAGTTTTCAATATTAAAAATAAGCATCAGCCTCCTATTATTATCATCACTCATTTCTCACTGATAAACTACCAACACTACATGTCTAAGTTTCAAGCTTAGTGTTTGACATTTCAGAATGTGGACAACAAAAAGGGGCATAAACAAAAAACTATTTGGACAACCAAAACTTAGGAAGTAAATTTAGTTGAGCATTTCTAAGAGGAGGCCATACAACACAATCAGTAATCTATGTTTCATACAAATTTATGAAAAACATATTTCTCAATGATAGTTTACAATAGAAAAATTCAAATTTGCTTATCGAGAAAACTAACAAAACTTACTAATTCCACAGGCCATCTTGTTGCAATTGTGGTATACTGGCCACAGTATTCTCTAATTCCATTGCGAGTGAAACGGCTGCCAAGCTGTCCAGCGATGTTGAATGTGAATGTGCGGCAGAGGATAGAGAAGACGAGCAAGTTGTCGAGGAAGACGACGGAGAACCCGAGGCAACAACAGAAAGATTGGTGAAGGAACATTTTGCCGCTACTGAATCAGATGTTCTAAGCCCGACTACTGGCCAACTACAATTACCCACAATCTCATCACTGCCTACAGAGTTATCTGCACTTTTTATACGTGCCGTGTTATTAAGTCCAATACTTTCTCTATATGGTCGCCTCTCTGTACACGTATCGAGATCGATGTAGTTACGAAGTTGACAGGAAGACGCTGGACTACAATTATCGTTTGGCTGCGAAATCAATTCACCACTGGCAAATACACGTCTACTATTTTCATCAGTCATAACCGGCAATGGTTTAGAACTGCCAGTCGTCAAAACTTTCAGCGGTGAAACTAGCGTGAGTGGTACGTTTTGATGGTGCGCCCTCACATTTATAAACTTCTTGATATTTTCATTGGATCCATTATTGAAATACACGGATTGTCTGGTAGGATATGAAATAAACTGGGGTGTAGTAATAGCTGGTGGTATATGTGTTACTGCCGCAGTAGGATTAGTAGTTGAATTTGTAGTAGTCGCAATTGGTGTTGTTGGTTTGTATATAACATGACGTTTCATCTTTTGAGGTGAAGAACTGAGTGGAACATTCAGCCTCCGATATCCAAATTTTGTTCGTAGGGCAACTGAAGAAGCATTCGTAATTCCATCCAACTCCTCAATACCAGATTGGCTCTCGATATTGGTCTGAATTCGTGGTGTGCTTGTGGCTGGAACATTAGACGATATGTTAGAATATGATCTATTTCTAATTGTCAGGGAGTCCAAAATGAACGGATTAATACAATTTCCTTCTTTTGTACCATTTTCCGCTTTATTACTATCATAGACATCTGTAGACATAAAAGACATTCTACTTTTAACAGCATCAGAAGGCAGTAAATCCTTATTACCAGTTTCGGCATCATGAAATTTGGCTTTTTCATTTCTATCTTTTGATTGGAGTGGTCTTATATCTGTCGGGTACATACTGACAGTCGTCACTTCACTAGTAAGTGCATTTGTGTTCAAGGATATAATATTATCAGTATCAGATCAAATCAACAATCATAGGCTAATCAATTTAGCTTCAGGTGGTTTAACACCGAATATAACTAATAGTTGTTTCTTGAATAGATCCTGCGTAATTTTACACATTTTCTGATCAAATTCTGCTAATTACTTCAAATAAACGGGTTCCATCACAGAATGTTAGCAGTGGGTAGATATTAAAATTGATCGATAATAAAATTTGGAACTTACAGGATTAATTTGTATCGAAATGGCCTCTAATTATAATATATATATACAGGCCTTTTTATCACTTATTGAATATTAATTATATCCCATTCATATCAATAAGATTTCTTGCTGCATAACACTAATGATAGCATTACAATATGCCGTTGTAAAATACATTAGCAGGAACTAAGCTGATGAAGAGCAGTTTGATGTTGAGATGGTATTAATGGATTTTTTCTCCTCTGTCGGTATCAAACCACACTGAGCGTTTAAGCTGAAGCGACTTGGTGCTTGCGAATGCTATATTAATAACATTAAAAAGGCTGGAACATCCATAGCACCATAAGGGAAAGTCCGCTGCACAGCCTAAAAGAGAGAACGAAAATTGAACAAGCCAATAAGAAACACCTAGTATCACATTTCGCGGTAATCATGAAATTAAATTAAATATATAATAGCTATTTATTTTTGTTGCGTAGAACTAATATATAGGCTAACTGGCGATTCATCAATAGAAGCCGGTATTGCGCCCTATAACCACTACATATTTTGTCAAGACATGTATGACAATTGTAGGGTACAATCCACTAAGCGAATGTTCATTTAAGCAGTAATGGAATTAACTTTACATAATCTACGACAATTTGATTTCAGTGCAAACTCAATATTATATATGTTATATATTATATTATATAATGTTTGCTGCGGATAGCTAATATATGTGCCATTGTGCATTAGGTGTTGTGCACCTAGCAAAAGATAAGGTCAGATGGGAAAAGACGAATAAGCCAGTCAGCATGAACAAAAGTTATAATTTAATCTACACTTGCCTTTCGTTCCTATTGGCGACTCATCAATGAGAGCCAGTACTACGCCTTAAAATCACTATACATTTAGTTAAAAATGTGGGACAACTGGAAGGTATAAACTTCTATACGAATGTATATTCAAGTAGTTAACTTCATATTAATTCTCCGATAAGGTGACTTCAGTGTATAATATATACCGAGCCTGTAAACATATAGCACGTATAAGGCGTAATAACGGTTCCTACTGATGAGTCGCCAGGAAGCACGAAGGATCTTTCGTTCATGCTGATTTAGATTTGTGCTTCTGGCCCTATATGAACTAGTTTGTTACCAGGTATGCGACACCTATTACACTATTGTATATATGTTAGTTCCCGGCAACAAACAATGTAACCTATTATGCAGTAGTGTTGAGTGAAATAAAATAAAAAAGAACTATATAAGAAATTTGGTTACAAATTTCGGCATAACACTGCTTCAACATAAAAAAGTCTGAAATTGAACAAATAGATTTTATTGCAATTACGCCATAAAACGAACAAACTTGTAAAGTAATATAGAAATAACATAAACGCACAAACTGAATTTGGAAACACCAATATTCCACAATAAATCGTTAATAGTCCAAAATAATGATGGAATACTAATTCACAAAGTTAATACTAAACAAGAGAATAAACGTTGCGTATAATTAAACAGTCTCCATTATAAGTTGTATGGTGATAAATAAAAACAAACATTATTCTGTAAAGTTGGTTAAAGTAATTATTAAAAATAATAACAAATCAATTGAAAAGTTCTGTTTAACATTGTTTCGGTATGGAAAAGACCGCAATCGAAAGGGTAAACTTCGTTGTGATCCGTCATACGATAAGTACAAAAATAACAGTGCAAATGCATAAATGAACGAAGTGAGTTAGGATTCACTCTAGCCTGCAACACCTGTTGAATAATTAACATAGAAGAAATAATATAAATCAAAACATACGTACAATACAAACACACACACACAAATATATAAATAATATATATATATATATATATATATATATATATATATATATATATATATATATATATATATATATATAAAATAAAACTAACAATGAAGGAGGCTTTAAGAAGGTACATAATTTCTGAAATGTTATTTTCTCTTAGTTTATTTCAATACGCTATTTTAAAAAGAAAGATCAAAGAAATAATGATGGCAGTTTGTGGCGGCTTTTGAGCATCATATCGCTGAAATAAAGTACTCGATATGTATTGTAAACAAGGACCTACAAAGCAGCTTTAATGTGAATAGAATATAAAGGTACAACACAATTCCACTATATATTGGCACAAAGTAGCACATATTTAAAAACAGCGCCAAATGCCGATTTAACTTCTTTTTAAAAATACGTAGCAGAAAACAAACTATCCGCGTAATTAAAATGGCTACAGATTGTACCGTCCTATTATTTCACATTCTTCGACCAAATATATAGTGGTTAAAGGACATAATACCGGCTCCTACTGATGAGTCGCCAGTAAGCACGAAACGAATGTGCATGAGATTATACTTTCCGTTCATGCTGCCTTTGGTTTGTCCTTCTGGTCACAACTAAACTAATTTTGTTACTAGGTTCGCAACACCTAAATACCTACTTACAGATTGTTTTACAGTGTAACTCTAACCGAAGACCATAGATTCGGTTACTCGCCTAATGCATTTCATTTCATTAAATGTAAGGTTTCACCAAATGCAAAATACTACTAGAATGACGAAAAACCTCCTTTTGCATGACACACAAAACCACAGATCCGTAAGGTCATAACCAATGGGTATGTGCTCCGACGGGCTACTAAGATTAATTCGTCAATCCCAAACCTACATAAATTGCATATTCGACATTGAAAGCACTAATGAGCTTATCTCATGTAAGTCCTGTTTAGATCTACACTAGGACTGGGCGACCTATTGTTCGTTTACAACTGACATATAACCGTGCATATTATAGCAAATACTTAAAACTACAAAAATGCTCTACCGCATAAACGCATCTAACTACCAACAAGCTATCAAACAATTTTGGGTTCAACGGAAAAATCGCTGGTAAAGTTTGTCAATAGAATGGGAAAGAGCGAAGTGATGGCGGAAAGACAAAAGTAGATCATTAGAAATCCAAATTGATTCACACACTAGCCAAGAGCATAATGGTAGACAAGTATATATATATATATATATATATATATATATATATATATATATATATATATAGCACGTATCACCTAGAGCTTATAGTTTCCGTGTTCCCAGTTCTCGTCTATGTAGTTTTATCGAACTGAATGTGTCGGTTGCATCAAATAAAACTACTTAAACAGCATTAGGTTTTTCCTATTAGGAGCAATAGACTATTCATTAAACTTATTTTATGCGTCATATTAATCCCTTACATTCTGGCTTAAAGAAAAATGTGAGTTATTTGCAAAGCTATTTTAGATACATGTCCATTCTTACAAGCTTGTCACTACCAAATTCTTGTTAACCTTTAAGTAATAAAAGAATACTATTGGTTCTATATCAATAAAAATGTTATTTTTTACAAGAAAATGTATTACTTAATAAGTTCCGTTATTATTTACCATTTCCGTTACTAGAGAAATAAGATTTGCGTTCTATTGACACAAATTTTGATGTTCAAGCCAATTCTGTCAGACTTTATTATTGTTCGCTCTGATAAGACAATAGCCTGTGCAAGGAGGATGCGTGAGCGACCTGCTCAAACAGTGTCACAATCAATGAAATCGACATTCGATTGTGATGGTTCATTGGAAAGTGACCGTATTGAAATAGCCGGTTTGTAAATTTTGCTTTTGAGATATCATCACTATCATCAACATCACAGACAGCAATACAACAACCGTTAGTAATTGGTCCTTCATTGTCATGTACCAACCCGATGGAAAAAATAAAAATTAAAGATAATGCAAAAATAATAATTTACACAAAAACATTATTAGAGGTCAGTGATTTATGAAGGAGAGGATTTTGCTCGGATGGAGAACTTTACCTAGGTAATACACGAATGAGGTTACCTGACTTATACTCAACTCAATTATGGCCAAGTCAGCTTTGTTGCAAGGCGACATAAACAATACCCATTCCATGTGGTTTTTACTGTATAGCGTCATTAACTTGACTGAACCTCTGCTAAGCAAAGAAAAAGAGGTTCAGATGATTCTATAGCGAGTCCACTAGTGAGCTCGATACGAAACCATATCGAACAGGATTTCGAACCAAAAACAATGATGCGCACGTGAACGCAATCCTGATAGACGAGCGGATCCTCTACAACTTAATTTTAGTTTAGTTGGCTTTAGCTGTTTTTAAATTGTCAAAATCTGTTCACATTGTCTCTTAAACCAATCTGGTGCAGGCTAGAATACTAATGTCCTACTGGAAATGGAAGTAAAGGCATACGCAAAACGTGATAAGACAAAAAGTCCAAAGTAGGAAAGGCAAGCGACCAGCGCCGCATCTGCATTGGAACGGACTTATCGTCCGTATGTGCAATGGACGACAAGTTGCGATTTATGGTTTTCGACTGGCCTAAAATCTAAGTCTTGATTTTTAGTCATATGACCCTATGCTCTACTGAAGCCCACTGTGCAGGAACCTCTTATTTTTCCGTTATGTATACATGTACATGTTAATGAACGAATGAAGTTGATGGATTATTAGTAAATATTTGCAAAACAAGTGCATGTTGACTTTCGTAGAAATGATAATGATCAAATTTCGGATCTCGAACAAGATTACCCATAATGAGTGTTTGTCGTCTTAACGCCGACTACGGTATTGATATAGGCTAGATATCTTTTAGCTACTTAAACTTTTATTCAGAGATGTATTAGCATGCCAAAAGAAAATGAGAGATAAACATATGCGTTGAAACAAAACAGACCAAAGCACCCATTACGGATAGAAGTATGCTCCGAAACAGATATATATATATATATATATATATTCACCTTTGAAGCATTCCGAGCTTCACGGACTATCTCCAATTGATCTTGTCTAGTCAAATGGAACTTCGCTTATATTTATTTTTCACCAGATTGAACTATCTTGTTGTTAATGATAACTTTTTCCCTCCCCAACCCCCTCCCCCTGCTATTAAATACTTTGCTAGTCACAATTCCACCACCTCCACATATCCTACCCTTGATTTGCTATTTCAATGATTGGGCCAGCTGGCCTTTGATGCCAAATAAATGTATTATTATTATTATTATATATATATATATATATATATATATAGAGAGAGAGAGAGAGAGAGAGAGAACGCGAGAATTGTATAATTTTAGAATCGATAAATCCTATCATCGAAAATCAACTACAAATCGAGTTAGACATCCCAACATACGCGTGCAGATAACACAGCGCAGCAACTATGACACAGGTGATAAGATATTATCAGTAGCAGAAATAAACTATGAAAACTCTAACTATGGAATTGAATAAAAATGTGAACTTTCACATAGACAATTTGCCTGCTGTTTCGAGAAATCTTTGATATTTGTCATGTTTTTGGACGTAAATATTCATATGCCTTTGATTATTTAGTAAAGATCAGCAAGTAAATAGAGTATAATAAATGACAAATATAATGGCATAGACAAAAACTGTGTATAAAATTTTCAATAAACAAACAAACAAACAACAAAGAATAGAAAAATATAAGGCGAATACGAAAATCTGCATGCCTATCGAGTTTTAATATCTAAGTAAAATATTGAACAAATATAAAAGTGTGTATTTACAAGGACGAACATGCTGATGGTTTGTGAAAAACAGTTTAATCATGAAAAAAATAAATAAGTTGATCTTCACAGCCGAATAACATAACATCCCGTTGGATCTACCAGTTCTTGAACACTTTGAAGTCGACTGGCCATTTCAAAGTTGGACAACTCATAGGGTCTGAAAGCATCTTGATTAATTCTTGCACTATATCCCGGTATACGCGTTTCGCTGTTATTCATATTTTTGTCATTGACTGATGAGAAGTTGACGGAGGACTGTTGTCTAGCGTCAGTTGACGAACTATTAATATCACGATTGCTAAATCTGATACGTTCCCAACGCGAACATTGGCAAACAGCTTTCTGCAAACGCCGCCATGACAATGTTTTAGGAGACTTTTCGTAATAAAAAAGAAGCAATAAATTGTACAACAAAGCCGCATTTTTGCATTTCACAAAACAAAATATTATATTTGCACAAATTTCACTCCAAGATATTAGCTGTGATGTGGTAACCTTCGTTTTCGCGTTCTTCATTGTCACAACCTTTCCTGTACATTAGAGAAAATTTCATGAATTATGCTTGTGACAATGGAAACATTTTTCCAGAAAGTGGAATATTGAGGTTAAAACAAATTCATTTAAGTATTGTTTACATTTGTGATATCAAGAAATTCCTGCTATGATAATTATTTAAATCCAGTTTGTGAGCTAGAAGTAAGCACCAATCCCATTGTATTTAACCAGTCGTCGAACAACATAAAAAAACTACCGCCAGCCACAGTAGTTTTGTTATGTTGTTCTATGACTGGTTAAATAAAATGGGATTGGTGTTTACTTCAAGCTCGCAAACTTGATTTAAAGAATTGTTACCACCATCAGCGCAATGAATTATTGTTTAATTGCCCTGCTATGATAAACGTCCAGGTCTGATTTATCACATCGTTATCATCATCATGAACTTTAAGGAACTGAATAATTCGGTTGATTTCTTTTATGCTATCATAACAAGTTTTAATGATGTACAAAGGCTTCAAAGAAAGCTAGGAAGAGAGCGAATGATGTCACCTCCTTCACCAAGAACAAAAATTTCGCTAATATGCATGTATTGGATCCTCAGCTTTATTAATTGATTGTAGAGAAGAACATTGATGCACGAACGCGTACATCGGTGAATGATGCCAACTCTTCCTCCCTATTATTATGCGATACAATGCATAGATATTAACTTCATCTAGAAAGAAACCATTTTAACATAATTGGTTGTTTGTAGTGAGCAGAATCCAAAAAGTTTGTAAGCGATCTATGTTTAACTATTGACAAAAATACTTTTGAGTAGAAATGTATGTCTAAAAAGTAAGGTGGACTGCATTTTTGGTATTTAGCTAAAATTAAACAGTAACCTATTTCAAGAGAAAGTTATAAAAAAATTAATTGATAAATTAATAGACAGCGGCACTGATTTAAATCATCAATTCAACTGTTGGTCAATGTTTGATGCGTCTGGTCTTTCAATAGATTCCATTAATAGCTTTATTCGCGTGCACGATCAGAGCTAGAGAAAAGGCAACTGGCGACGCTACCTGATTTTTATGAAAGCAAAAGCACTCGGAATCATGCACACACTAGTATAAAAGCTGACTTTGCATGATCTCGTGTATCTCTTAAATTAAAAGATGGTAAATACCATGGCTCCTGTCTTGTGAACCCGTCAGTCCATCACAGCCAAGTCCATGAGCGCAGTGTCCGTAAACCTAATTTACAAGAATAAAGAGTTATTTCAGACATACAAGAATATGCATCCTTCAAGCCCACCACACAGAAAAACGTGAATATTTTCTATTCTAACTGTGACAGACGCAGATACGTATTGTTTAACTATCTCGTTTTCCATTATTATTCAATATGTTACACGTGGGTAAGTTATTTCTAAGCGTTTCGAACGCGTGTGAATAGACTTTCACCTATTTTATCAAACTAACGATATGGTTAAAATATGATAAAACGTGGCCTTTTTGCATTGAAGGAGTTTCGAATATCTATCAATTTTCGGTGATTTCAACGTTCCATAAGATCCAAACTGATCCAGAAACGAAAATATTTGTTATAAGACTCTGGCTAAAACTAGCTAGAAAAGTGGCAAAGAGCTATCCAATATCATAAAAAAGTGATAAATTGCCTAAGACAAGCTGTATTTGGAGCAAACATAGAATCCTGCTGCGCGTTTTAGCAGAAAAAAACAAAAGGCAAGCAATCTTTGGTCTGGTTCATTAAAGACCAATTTCAACGCCTCTTTCTGGCACTACCAACACCAAGGCTCTTTAACAGAGAGCATTTACCAATAAACTACAAATAAATCGTATTAAAGCTCGTAGCATTGCTTGATTTTAGCAACTACAACGAGAAAGAGAAACAACATACATATACGGAGATCTAGGTCCACACAAATCCGGTTTCAGAAGAAACAATAACAAAAATACATCATTAACAAGACCTCGTCACTTGAACCTGTTTTCCGCTACACATTTACAGATTTTCTCTCATTTGACTGTGTTCTGGTAAACGAGGAAACATGTCGGCGTGATTAAGCGTTCACAATAGCAAATAAAATTATCCGATTATGAGCATGTTAGTCAACATCTTCTGCGAATCTAGACATCCACCGGAGCTTCCTCATTAGCCGGGAAAAAGAATAAGTCATTGTTCCTATCAAACAATGTCCCAAAACGGCTATCAGTGTACTATACCGAGGTTTTATGGTGATATGGTGTCCAAATGAAATTGGTCAACAACCTAAACCAAACGGAAACAATAGATTAAATAAAATAGTTGTATATGTGATATTAACTGATGTCAATGTCCTGTCTAAACAGCAAAAGAAGGAATGCTTTGTTACATAGTAAAATAAGGTGAATCTAGAGTAATTTGTATGATTTGCCAAAGGTAGCTGGCGCAAGGTTAATACATCTGGGAATCTCGGCAGAATCTACTGCAACCAGAGATTCTAGACAGACGAATGCGATGACAACTGACTACAAAGCGTCATTTAAGACGCTCCCTGGAGCTTGTATTCCTGTTCCAAAAATGTGACATCATAAGCATATTCGAGATCACTATTTCGGTTTAGTGCGACGAACAAAGAAATGACAATTTTGACCACATAATTTAAAAAATTATAAGACAAAATATGTCCATGTCGAATAACGGAGCCAATATCTAAAGAGTAATAAAAGCACCTAATATTACAAGTACAGACCGATAAAGCGTTACAATAGTCTTCAAGCAATCCAACAATTACGGACGGGACTCCATCATTAAACACGGCTTGTCATAAAATTTTGCAAGTTACCGAATCAGAAGCAATTTAGATTTGTAAAAACCATTAATGATTAGCTGCTTTTAGCAAGGATGCAACTGGAAATTGTAATGGAGTTCATAAACTTGGTCCACGCATCCGATTCTCGGTCTAAATTCTTCTTAAGTTGGTTTGGTTGACTTCCCTCACCGTTCAAAAATCCTTTTGAAGAAGATATCTGTATTTACATTTTACGCAGCATAGAGCTAACTAATTCCACGATCGTTTGCATGAGTGTCAGTGGCGCTATTATTCACCGATAAACATACAGCGAAACCTTTCCACAGACTTGGGATTGTTCCCTCCCAGCATGTTGCAATAATGGGCTTGTTAAGACCCTTTTGAATATTTATTCCACCAAACATGAAAATATCCGAAGGAAGATCATCGATTTCGGAGACTAAACGGTCGTTCATGAGACTGAAATTCTCTGCTGTTTAATAAAATATAGGAAATTTGATGTACATCCCGCAAAAAGAACAGCATTTGCTTCATCGGCAATTAAGCCGTTTACAATAAGCAAAGGATCAAGGAGACAATGAAAGTGCTTAAATAGCTGAATTTCAGAAAATGGATGCGCCCTAACTTCCTTGACAGAAAGCCCATTGCTAATGCATTCGATATGAGCAGACATTTCGAAGAACTTTAATGCTGATTACAACTGATAGGCAGCATTAAACCAGTGTCAGTGCTCATCCGTTGCGAGGTTGGCAACAAACTCTACGCGAAGTCACAGTACTATCCAAAAACTTCAAAGTACATTCTACTAGTCGTAAAGATTTGACGTAAACAGAAATATCAAATAAGTTATCCGATTATATTGTCAGAAAATAAGCCATTGTTTGCTTCAATTTTCCCGTCATAGCATTTCAAGTGATGTTTGTAGGCAATCGGTTGAAGTAAAAGGAGTTCCATAGTCATAGAAACTACTGGCCTGATGACCGGCGGGCAATAGTTAGTCGACTCGGTAATGATATCATGAACCTTGCCGAGTTTAATGGAATGAATCCATTACCTAATTCAAAGTGAAGCCTCAAGTTTTATTCAACTATATAGTGACGGAATGAGAGACAAGCACATTTGCACCAATTCAACAACAAGCATCACCATCATCATCATCATCATCGCATAAAACAACGCAAAAGTCTTTTATAACTGCGGATTCACTCCCATATACCCATGAAAAAAATAACAAGAATAATAATAATCAATTTCTCTTTAGTAATGACAAAGATAATAATTTGAAATAACAAATTGTTAAAGAAGAGTGATTTATCACGAGGATGATCAGGGTCAGATTGAATACTTACCTAGGGAACAAAATAAAATTGGGTAACCTAGACCTCTACACAACACCATTATGGCAAATGCAGCTTTAAGGCAAGGCGGCATTAACAATACAGCTTCCTTATGAATTTCACCTTATCGCCTTATAAACACGACCAAACCACGCCGTTTGCTCTGTCTAACCAAGAAAAGAAGGTCCAGAAAATTATCCTACTAGAAATCTGCAATAAGATGGCCACAGGGCTGGATTCGATGCCATATCGCGCAGAGATGCCAACTAAGAATTATGATGCGTATGTGTATCCTAACTTTGTAAACGAACTGGACCTATATTGCCAAATTTGACTAAAGCTGACTTTAACTGTTTCATTCATTTAAAAATCTGTTCACCGTGTTTCTTACGCCAATATAGCGCTGGCTCAGAGTATAATGTCCTACTGTGCAATCGATTTTAAGGCATACGTATAGTGTGACCGAATTGGAGCAGTCTATGAATCCTTACTTGATCGTCTAAAAATAAGCACTTATTGACAGATCCAAAAATACGCCTACAAATGTCAGGGCTTCTTATTTGTTATTGGTTGCCTGTATGGAGATGAGTGAACATTCTTGACAGACACCACAACTAGTAGCAAAGTTGTCTGATAACTTATTGAGAACCTAATGCGACCAGAAGTGTTTGTGCAAGCAGCACTTCTAATAGTTGCAAATTTAGTTGGCATACCGTTTATGGATAGAATATCGAATAAGACATTGCGATTGACTAAGCAAAATGCAGCCTTGGAGTCTTTAAAGACGGTTATTGTGAGACGACGGCACATATGTCGAGGGGTTTGAATGAAATTTCACACATGCATGGTTCGTCTGTTTTTAGCACTAGGTTGTTAAGAGCATATTCGAATTATTGGTTTCCCAACCCTAAATTGCGCAGGAAATCTCAATTACATGGATAGATAAATATTCAGCCATTCTGGTTTCAATTAGTTGGTTGTACATACCAGTTATGGATATACGCATATTCGTGACAAACACACCAACGGTAGTGAAAGGTCAGTTAGAAGCGTTAGCGTGTTTGTAAGACTTGAGATATACAGGATACCGATGTTAAATCGGAACTATATTCAACCAAAAAACTGAAACTGTTAAATACTGTTTGTTGCGGAAAACTAATATATATGCAAGTATGTATTAGGTGTAGCGAACCCATCAAATTATTTCATTTAGACCAGAAGATACAGCATGAACAGAGCATATCTCATGCGTATCGCTTCTGTGCTTGCTGGTGGTATTACGCCCTTTAACCACTATATATTTGGGTGAGGAATGTGGATAATAGGACGGTACAATCTCCTAGACGAATGTGTAAACCTATAGTAGTGAAGCTAACATCATATAAGTCTCGAAAATGCGACTTCCACGCTAACTCACTCTATATAATATATATACTGAGTCTGTAAAGGATACTAACACTATGGCTATTGTGTTAGTAACCGATACCAACATTATTGTACCGAAAAGGTACATGGTACTAACACTATGGTTTCCGAGTCGGTACATGGTACCAACATGATGGATATCAATTTATGCTATAGTTCACCGAAATTGAGAATTACAACAATTTCTGAACACCTGTTACTCCAGTAAATCCATACACTCTGGCCTTGATCGATATCAGTTATCACATATATATAAGTTCTCCGCAACAAACAGTATTTAGCTGTTATATATTGAATTCAATGATGTCATGCTTACTGATAATTGATATATATCAAGGCCAGAGTGTATGGATTTCCTGGAGTAACAGGTTTTCAGAAATAGTTGTAATTCTCTATTTCGGTGAACTATAGCATACATTGATATCCATCAGGTTGGTACCATTTACCGACTCGGAAACCATAGTGTTAGTACCATGTACCTTTTCGGTACAATAATGTTGGTATCGGTTACTGACACAATAGCCATAGTGTTAGTATCCTTTACAGACTTGGTATATATATTATATAGTGTGAGTTAGCGTTGAAGTTGCATTGTCGAGACTTTATATGATGTTAGCTTCACTATTATAGGTTTACACATTCGTCTAGGAGATTGTACCGTCCTATTATCCCACATTCTTCACCCAAATATATAGTGGTTAAAGGGCGTAATACCGGCTCCTACTGATGAGTCGCCAGTAAGCACGAAACGAATGTGCATGAGATTATACTTTCCGTTCATGCTGCCTTTGGTTTATCCTTCTGGTCACAACTGAACTAATTTGTTACTAGGTTCGCAACACCTAATACATACTTGCAAAACTGAAACTCAGCCTGTTTTAGTCATAACACATATCCGGCAATATTTCTTCTCTCCTAAGTGATTCACGCGGAATGCTGAGGCGACAAAGGGTAATCAAATCAACAAACCTTGATAAGACTGGAGTCAAGCATATATCACGATGGTTATCGCACGCGTTCTGAGTGAATTTTCTGAAGATAGGAATGGTAGACAGCATGCTTCACACACACACGATCTCCTCATTCCATATAGTACAAAAATATTAGTTGACACATTACCTATCATGTCGCCACCATCATTAAATAAGGCAGTAAACAATTCATTGTGGCTTGTAGATTTGCGATGTTTAAGAGATAGGATTTATTTCCGCATTTTTATCAGTTATTAGACTATTGGTGTAAATATTAAGTGTTTATCCAAAATTTTAATTTTATTTAAGTGAGCAGACCACGTTATCTTTAAAAAAAGTAATCTTAATTTGTGTGATAACCATTGTGGTATAAGCTTGACTCCGATCCGGTCTAGGATATTTGCTTCGATTAACTTATGTCATATTGGCGCTTCGCGTGAATCACATACTAGAGAAGAATGGCCGGATTCCGGTCAGCACGAGGTTGTATAAATAATACTTTTACCTTCAGGCGAGTTCTTGAACAGCGATATGTATAACGCCACCCCACAATAGCCGTTTTTCTAGACATAAAAGGGTGCTTATGACCAGATGGATCGAGATTTTCTATTCGTTATTCCGTCGAAAAGTTGTATGCTCACTAAATTTGTAAATATTATACGGCTCTCTATGTAATTACATTAAGTCGCGTTAAGTTGTACAACGAATAAACGCACAACTTTACTACTAGCAGTATCGTTTGTCAAGGCTGACCAATTTCCTTATTGCAGTTTAATTTTGTGATACATGCAATTATGAATAATACTTTTCAATACGTTCAGGACATAAGTGTCGAAGTTGACGCCGGCAGTAGATTAGCCCATCTTGACTATGCATTGTTATTCGACAACGGAGATTCTGCTCAGTATACATTAAGCAGACTAACAGCCTTTTGGTATGCAATTCGCACCCACTAAATGCAAGATAATTCTACAGGATCACCCACAATTAACGTCAATTCTGCACTGCAAATGGAAAATCTGAGCACAATTGACAGGTATGTGCATCTTGATTGCTGTATCAATAATTCAAGCAACCTAAGTGGGAAGTGATTATTAAAAGAACAAAATCTAGAGCAACTTTCTCTAACCATTGCCATCTATGGAGAAATGCTAGTATCTTACTTTGAGTAAAGGTCGTGTGTACAATGCATGTGCATGAGTATTTCTATGATAGGCTAGTAAAACTTGGTCTTTGTGAAGTCGAAGACTAGATGCCTACAGGCATTCGACCGTCATTGTCCAAAAAACAGCCCATATAGGCAACTAACAAAGAATATACAACGCTGACATCCCAAGACGTATTTATGTAGCGGCCAACAAGTGCTCCTTGCTAGACAAACAAATATGGCTCTATAAAATGTGCTAAGTAGTTCACGTATTACGTAACCCTTCAAATTCGAATGTCCATTAGAGCATTATTCTCTCAGCCAGTGTCACATTAGCCCAATATACAAGGTGAGCGGATTTTAACATTGAAGAAACAACTAAGGCCAGAGAAAATCAAATTTGGTAGAATGGGACCCGATAGTATACAAAAATGGGGGCAAGTCCGCATCATAGTTCTTGGGTGGAAACCCAGTGTGAAATAGCATGGAATCGAGCTCAGTGGCGATCTTGTTGCAAGGTTCTAGTAGAATCATCTACTTAGCTATATTTTCTTAGATGGACAAAATTAACTGCATGGTTTTGTCATTTATCTGAAACGATGCTGTGAACACTGCAAGCGATTTGTGTTTTCATTGTCCGCTTTCCTCATAGCTTACATGGCAATAAGTGATGTTCAAAAGTCTAGGTTGCTTGATTTCTCTGTGCTATCTAGTTAAGTATATCGATTTGAACTAGATCATCCTCATCATAACTCAACATTTTTAAACATTTTTTGTTAGAATTATTGTCCTTGTCATTGTTCTTTGCCTTTTTTATACTTAGTCTTAATCTTGATTTTAATTATTTCTAACTTTCTGGTGGTTATATGCCAGTGAAGCACCAGTTATTACTTTTGTCTGCAATGATGACAACGTGTTGCATGCAATTGCGCATGTATTCTTATATGTACGTATGTAAGTATGCATATATATATATATATATATATATATATATATATATATATATATATATATATATATATATATATGGATGTAAGTATGTGTGTATGTCTAAATGTAAATTCATATACGCATTCATGTTGGTATGCATACAGTAAATGATAATGGTACTTACGTTGGTATGAATGTATAAATATGATTTTGTACATGACAATTTTTCAAAACGCCTTGGTTTAAATGAGTTTTAACATGCGAAGTTCGGCTTAAATTCCACGAGAGTTTCTACCAAGAACGAAGGAGTTCCTGGCAATTTAACGTAATCGTAATCTTATAAATAGATGGTGTTCCAAAATAAGACTTGTGTATATGTAAATTTTCGTACAATAGTAGCAATAATTTACTTTCCTTTCGAAGCAAAATGTCGGATAAACAAAATTATCCGAACCAAATAATCTAATTTATTTCAGAAAAATTGCAGGTATATGAAGCATGTATACAACTTATATATTTATTAATTGTCGTGATACTGCTTATGATGAGATAAAGTGAAAACTGCAAGGTAGCCGTATTGCCGATGTTGCCTTGCTTTAAAGCTGACTTCGCCATAACGATGCTTTGTAGTGGGTTAATTTACCCCACTTCCGTATGTTATCTAGGTAAATATAATTATAGTAACTAAATAATCCATCTCATAAATCACTCTTATTTAATCATTCCTTTTCATGAATTACCATTTTCGTCATTATTATCACAAATATTTTTAAAAAATTTTTCTTGATTATTTTGTTACTTCTCTTATATGGCAGTGAAACATTTGTTACTAATGACTTGTGAAATGTTGTGCATGATGATGATGATGATGATAAATTAGTTTCCCTAATTTGTAATATGTTCGGAAAAGTTTCTAAATAGATAAGTAAACTCATACCGGTGACATTGACTGTGTTTCCAGAGTCAACTTTTCTCCTGTTGCTAGATCAATAGCGCACAGAAATCGTAAAGTCACTGAGGTCATCTCACCAACCAGACGTTCATCGCCTTCAGCTGAAAATTCATTCCAATCAATGCGCCTGCATGTATCACCATAGTTGTCGTCGAAATTGTTGAATGCAGCAGGATCAATATTATCATCATCCTGATCATCATCGTAACACACATCACTTACATCAGAACACATACTGTTGTCCTCGTCGGAAATTCCGTCCTTATCATCCGCATCCTCATCGGATTCGTAATCGTGTAATGGTATCTTACGACGGATCTTGGCAAAACCACTGGTGTAAACAAGAAGAAGATTATCCATATCAGGACCAGAGGAAACAGGTGCGAATACCACCAGACCTGTGTCAACATTATCTGTTTGCTCAGGAAACTGAAAATTAGAATAATTAAAAATATAAAGATATGCAATTGACCGATCAGTCTTCATATACATATATTTATAACAAAAAATAAACACACTTAAGATGGTAATCCAAATCAATTTCACCTTGTTTGAATACGCAAGCATTGGTCAGGAAAAAACATTTATTCCCAGATCTGAATTTTAAAAACGTATTATATATTGTACAGATGCGTTTTCGCTCAATCTTGTTAATTGATTTACTTGAGAAATTAGTTTTTTTTTAAATGATGCACATAAATGATATACAAAAAAGTATATTAGTTCAGCAAATTCCAATAATAGATGCATAACTAAACACAGTTTCGTATAGGGACTTTCAAGCCCTATGATGTCAATGAACGAAAAAAATATTTTTGTTTGCACGTTTCTCGACGTCTGTATGTTGTAGATAAGTATAAACCTAACGATATACTAAAACCTATTGATAATGTGTGTACAATTGATAGGAAACTGGTGTATATTCACGTACAATATAATGGTGAAGAGGCATAAAATACACATTGAGTTCCTTATGTGCTGATTTTGCTTTGATAACGTCCATCACAAAACTTTCTCTACCGAGTTTAAGACAACATTTCACTGAAATCTGCATCTAACGTTATCTACAGTTAAACTGTACCATTGGATAATTATATTTACGTGGATACAGTAGAAGATTGAGCTCATGCCGGTCGGAGCACATATCAGCATGGTGTCCGTAAAAAGACATGGCTGTCACACACATCTATAACAAAACATACCTTTAACCAATTTAACAATAATTGATTGCGCGGGTTGTGGTAACAATGCTTTAAATCAAGTTTGCGAGCTTTAACCACGCAATGGGTTCCAGAAGAGCTTCTGCCAATAAATCAGAATTGACCTGGTCTCGCCACTTGAGCCAATCTACAGGTAAAAACCCGCAGATTTGCGTCCAAATGTCCCTTGGCTAATGTTAGGGCCCATACCTTGGTTACAGGTATCTGGAAATGAGATCAGTGTTTTACATCCACTGCGATTTCGGTTATTCATCTGAGTTAAACGAAAATTGGTTGCGTGGGCGCTGACAGAAATTTTTAAAATCAAGTTCGCGATTTTGATATAAACACTTAATAGAATATGTACATACATTTGCCAATATAGGAGAGAAAATTCAACCAGTATGCCGGTTTCTTTCTTTTTGGGAACTCATCGCGTACTGTCCAGAATTAGCTGCAAACAGAGCTCGAACGTGAGCACGTTTGCGTTGGAGTTTTTAAATCTATCCACTGAGTCACGCTGTCATAGAGCTGTATGGTCGTAGTTAGTCGTACTGACAACGGTAGCCTGAGCTTTCCCAATATTATTAAGAACAAACGTGCTAGAGGCGGAAGGAAATTTTCGGTTTCTGCCACTGGCACCTCAAACTAAGATCCTCCGCACAAATGCTGCTTCTTAGCTAAGCTCAACAGACAATTAAAGGGAAGGAAAGCTGAAACTAAACAAAACATACACATTAAAATTTGCAACCTTATATCCTTTACGACCAACAAATAATTTACTACAAAAATACTGAATTAATATTAGTTCAGCGGTCTCCCAGTAAAGAAAGGACCAACTTATATCTTGCCGATCTAGTAATCGAATACAAATTATCACAGATGCGCCTGAAATTAGTGCTCCAGGGCGCAAAGCTCTTCATGTTATACTGAGGAAAGAAAAGTATCGTTGCGAATACGACGGAGACTTTCTTAAAATCTTGAATCAAAAGTCCGTTTGCCTAGTCTACATCTGTTTGGACGGACAATGTTGTCAAATGTCGTGTCCAAATGCATGAGCTCAAGTGATAAGTATGAAAAAGGCGACTGGTTGTGATACATTTTTTGTACCAGAACAGCAAACGCTAAAATAGGCAAAGAATTCCAGGTGATTTTTCTGATTCCAAAATGTCGCTTTAGCAAAACCATATGTATTCCATTGTCTCGTGGAATGTAAGAGCTTCTGCCTTCCGAGCTAGTCAGTTTGTCAAAACTGTCGAACAGAAAGAGCGTGTTATTTATATTGGTTGCCTCGAGGCGACTAGTGCAAATGAGAACGTAAGTCAGCGAGATATGATGTAGCATTTAAATTTGCAGCCAAGGCCGAAATTGACATGAGAAATATAAACTCACGTTTGGTTTGAGCTAGGTCCAGAGTAGACATTCAAGTTCGGGGAGCCAGAAATTTTCAACCATTACACTAAAGAAAGGGATTAAATCTTTAATAATTTATCAGCTGTGGTCTATGTTCCCAAGCGGCATTATGACATCCCAATGATTGCCGGTGATTTGAAGGCAAAACTATGTTAGAATTGTGCGAAAAACCAAGCTATAGGAAGTCAGGTCCTAACCGAGAAGAGCTGTGATAAAAACAACAGGCTCTTAAATCTTACATTTATTCTTAAACTGACCGTCGTGTACTTTACTTTAAAGCACGGCCGCTGAAATCTTACCACATAGCGTAGCGAAGTAAGCAGTACAGATAAGAGTGTAAAATTACCGTAAGCAATCTTAAACCTTCAAACGAACAGACTGTGGATCCCCCTCGAGAACGCGAAAGCGTACTAACAGACGTCATTCTGACTGTGTACAACACGCACGTCCATATTCTGAATCGCAACTCGTCAATAGCTTAAGAAACCTTTCTCATCTGTCAAATATCATTAAGCATAGTTAGCGACAAAATGAATGCTCCAACTTGAGTTAAAAATAGCAGGAATTTAATTAAATTTACGCCAAAGGATAATATATCGCTATTAAATGAAAGAAATAATGATAGTACATAAATACAAGAATATACCTACATCATAAATAACTTCTTCAAGATAAGCAGTAGCAGACGATTTAGTGTATTTAACTGAATCACGAGTCTTCGTAAAAGTAGAAGAGCCATTTAAAAGACTATCACCGACACTCATTGATGTATTCGTCGGCAGTGTCTCCGTTTTGTCACTAACAAAATAAATAAAAAGGTAACGTGTGAACCCTGACTTCCTTAATTTTTCGAAAAATCCCTCCATTCATAAAAATAATAAATAATCACAAGTCCAAAGAACGCGAACACAACTTATGTTATAAAGATGCCTTAGTTTCCCATTCGGCCTCGTAATTCACAATCATTCTCTGCCCAATTCAATAAGAACACGATTTTATATGCCATGAACATAGTGGATGTTGTTTAAGCCACTGAGCCGAATGTCGTATAGGCAAAATAGTTTAAATAAACTAGAAGACATTAAACATAGGCTAGATTTTAACGTCAGCGCATGTAATGCGCGGTAATAGAAAAATCAAGCAACAAGAAAAATTAGCACATTTCTTTAAATCAAGTTTGCGACCTTGAAGCACCAATACCACTGTATTAAACCAGTCGTCGAACAACATAGCAACACTACCGTCAGCCACACGTACATTTCTTGACCAAGTATATAGTTCGTGTAGGTGTAGTATCGACTCCTACTTACGGGTCGCTAGTACGCGCGAAACGCATGTGCACATGAGATTATACCTTTCGTTCGTGCTGACTTGGTTATCTTTCAGGTCCTATTTGGACTAATTTGGTACTAGGTACGCAATAACTGAAAAGTAGCACATATATTGGATAGGCTATGAATTGATATATTTGTTTATCCGAAACTATAATAAAGCATATTACGATAATTAATGAACCATTCGAAACTCTGATAGCACGGAAATTTCTCAAGCCGGACAGTTGAGAACTGACGCTTGTTTAAGAGAATGAATTCTTTCAAACGATCTATTTTCTGCGACACGCTTGAAGACGTCCATGAAAATCAATGCCATAAACCTTAATCAACATTGTCCTTCCGTTGTATTGGAAAATGTTCCCCCAAGGACATAACAGATAACAAGGACGATTCCAACTTCGACATTGTCTTCTCTACTAAATAGAGAAATTAGTTTAGACATAGTCTCTGATATGGTTGACATGAATGCTGAGGTTCAGCCATTAAGCGACACAATACGCAGATACACGTTTAGCTCAATGTGCAACGATAATGGAGGACGACTGTTGGAGAGCCTCTTAAGACATAGCATATACTTGAATAGTAAAAAGTTCAGACGTCATGTAGGGCGTTGTTCGAAATGGTGTCCGTGTAGTAATGCAGCTAGATAGAGCCAACTGCTCGACTTTATCATCATTATGTATATTTTTAGTTATGTTTCTTCTGGTGCACTTTGAGCTAGCTTTTATATATTATATGATCTTATTTTAATTAATTGATGAATTAAGTCCAACACCCCGATAGCGCTGGAGGAAAATAGCATTATGTATTCCTGTATGAACCGTGGACGATATGTATATATTTTGTGTACATTTATTCTAATTAATTTATTAATTAATTTAGGTCACCCAGATAGACATAATGAGATAGTTGAGCAGAATCTATTCGTTTATGTTTCTTGTACTGAATTTTCTTGGTTGATATGTATATAATTGTGTGCATTGCTGTTAACTGTTCTTCCGAATAAATCAAGTTAATTTTTTCCGTAGTAACAAACATTCCTATCTGTGAACCTACTATTAAACGAACATTGGTTGCGCGGGTGGTGATAACAATTATTATAATCAAGGTTGCGGTCTTGATACAAACACCTGACCCATTAATTACTTACATATGTCAGTATAAACTAAGAATTGTATAGTGTAGAAAGGCAATTCATCCAGTAGACCGGTTTCGTCCTTATTGGGAACTCATCATGTACTGGCCAGAATTTGCCGCGGACAGGACTCGAACCTGGGCACGTCTGCTTCGGAATCTGGTGCTCTAACCACTGAGCCATCCTGCCGCACACTACACTGCACACAATTTTCAGTTATATACTAACTAATGTAATTTGGCTAGTCTATTTTTCCTTTAGGTGGAGCTCATATGGCATCCATTTAGACCCAAAGTACCAACTAACCATTCCCAATCTGTCATTACTGAACAGACACCACACTACATGGGGATGTGGTATTGAAATGAACATTTATATAATTAAACGAACATTGGTTGCGCGGGTGGTGATAACAATTATTATAATCTAGGTTGCGGTCTTGATATAAATAAACTCGATAACCTACTACGTTTGTTGAGAATGTCTGGGAGAGTTATACGATGAAGCTATATAAGCCAACAGTGTTTTGTTTGCTTTTACATTCATAGATTATCCAGCGTACGTGCTAATTTTCAAGTCTGCATTAGGTAATGCGTACCTATGTTGTTCGACGACTGGTTAAATACAATGGAATTGGTGTTTACTTCAAGCTCACAAACTTTATATATATATATATATATATATATATATATATATATATATATATATATGTTGAAAGCTGCAAAAACTCTAATGTTCGTGACTGCATAGAAATTGTGCAGCCTACATTTCTAGTCAAGTACAATGTATGCGAGACTACTAGAGATGAGAGCCGCATATCTAATTTCGCTTTCAATATATATGCATTGCGGTTTGATCCTCCATAGTCTGTTTGCTGTCGTATGCTGATGATGATCATGGGGAGTCGATACGTGTCAATACGTGTGACTGATGGTAGTTTTGCTACGGTGTTCGACGACTGGTTAAATATAATGGGGCTGGTATTGCCTTCAAGCTCGTAAACTTGATTTAAAGAATTGTTACCACCACTTGCGCAATCAATGACTGTTTAATATTTTGTTTTATTGACTTTATATCCTATAATAAAGACCATCTTGATTGTCTTGATTACTTCAAGGGAACTGGGAGGCAGGCATTGTATCCGAATTTGGCGAACTGTACTGACGATGGAAGGGAATGAGCCCACAGTTCTAAATCAAACCATGAGAACAAGTCAGCTATAGAATGATTGAGCAATTTTTGGTGGTTCACCATGCGTTGACCAAAAGCTTACTAGCTCACGGACAACTGTGGATGCGTTAAGATAATGTAGTAATTAGTTATAGATGGTGCGGTTGCATCCAGGACTGTCGTCCTTTTTGGAATGTGTATTTCAAATAGTATTATGCAACTATCCGTTACAAACTTGCATTTAGTTTCCAGAATATTATATTATAATGAAATTCAAATAATTGTAAACAAGCCCTAACAGTAGTCCTTATAAAAACAATATGAAGGTTTTATAAAATCGATGGTAACTGGTCTTGATGGTGAAAATAAAATCTTTCTGTGAACGAAGATAAAATTCAACATACACAATGCAGGCACCACTGTAAGCATCCGAGGAACTAGACGTTGGGTCTCAGAAAAGTTTGTGGAGATTCTCGAAATGTGGCACAAATTCCTGCTACTTCGACATATAATAATACTCGTAGAGCCGTTAGACGTCAAACTGAGCAAATTCTGAAATTTGATTTTGAATACTCTTGAATCAGAAATTCTGCAGATGGAAGAAGCATGTGGATCAGGTAATATCTGGTATTTGTTACAACTAATTTACGAAACAGGGCCAATAAAACTTTAAAAATAGCCAAACAATACATAACTATATCAATAATCAAATCGTCTACATGCTCCTTCTTGATAGAGTAGCTGAACACTTCAAAGATTAATTTTCATGGACACCTGTAACAATCCAGATCCTTAAAAGTATTCTTGTATCAACAATGTGGAACGCTAAAATCTAATAATCACCAGTTAGAAATAAAGAAAGCAATCGTCTCTTAAACATAGCAAGGCTTCACGCCCCGATGATCTATTTCCGACTTTATTTAAGAATGGCATGACATAATTTTTAGGACTGACTAATCTTTCCGTTCTATATAGAATGATAAGTGTCAAACAATTGGAGCGAGTCCATTGTTATTCTTATCATCCGAAAAGGCAATGTTAAGTCGTGCAATGAACGGCGTGGTATAAGTTTGACTTCAGTAATATCTAAATTATCTGCTACGATTACCGTATAACGTCTCAGCGCTTAAATCACACACTAGAAAAGAACAAGTCGGATTCTGGCCAGGACGAGGTCGTATATATAATATTTTTACCTTAAAGTAGTCTAGTTGCAGATTCATAGTAGAATAATTTTCTTAATTGTAATTTTAATATCCCAGAGTTGACTGCAATGTCCGGTCATTTTATAAAACGATATAATAAAAACCGTCGGGCAACTGCATTGCATTAAAGTAGAATGCTCAAAGTTTGTTATGAAGAATTCTGGGCCACCTCCACTTTGTGTGTTACCTTGGTAAGTATCTCCACCCGAACTGGGTTCTCCAGTTCATAAATCACTCTTTTAACATTTAAAAAATGTTTTAAATTAGTATGTTTGTCATTATGGAAAAGATATTTTTATCATGGTTATGCGTAAGTTATTAAATTCTGTTGTGTTGCTGTGTGATGATGGCGAAAGTAAGTTATACGAAATGAGGGAATTTAACCGTCTAAAATGAAGAAAACTTAAAAAATATTAAAAAACCAAGTATAAGGTTATTTCAATAGAACATTAAATAAGATTCAACATTTGTTATGCATGCATACAAACGTGGTAGAATGAACTTTCCCGGCACTGTTTGGATTTGGACATGCCATACTGTGCAAAGTCTCGCAAACATGCTAGACGCAGAGGGAAACTGGCCACTGCCGATTTAAAACAAGATACCCAGTACATGTTGCTCGACAGCCGTAATTGGAAGATTATTTACGAGACGGAAAACTATGAATGATCAACATCCATCAAAACAAGAATAGAATCACAAAGTATCACTATTCACCTAAAAATTCATAATAATATAAACAGAATTCTACACAAAATCGACCGTTTATAAATCAGATCGCCTTATCTGCAGTCTTTTAGGATGGTATGTGAAGAAGAGCTACTACAGACACAAACATGACCCATACTACCACCTCTAAATTATTTACTCATATTTAATAATCTTGTCAAGGCAACTCCGGTGGATGGTGGGAATCTCAGAGGCGCTACACAAACAAACAAGTTGTCGGATAATTTCCACAGCATCGACCGCTTGATCACGCCGCATTGTACCCTTCTAACACAATTAAACTTAAATAACCGATAATTTGTGGGAGTCTAGCCTAGAACAGGGTCCAGTGGACAGACGTGATTTATTCAGTTATTTTGGCATACACTCTTCCTGAATTCACAGTGCGGGAGAGCTAGATTCAAATTTATTTAAGACTCCTATCTAACAAAAGTTATCCTACTGATATTATGCAAAAGGTTGATATTGATCAGATCACTAAACTGAACGCCGTATTTATAAATGCAGAAAATTACACTGGCGCATTTGATGTGGCAAAACTAAAACATAATTTTCAACAGTCAGCTTTAGCTTTAGTGTGGATACATTATAGAAAACTTGAATCTAGTATCTTACGAGGAATAGGAGACAGAGGAAAATTCTTATCTACGCGTTATTAGTTTAAAGCCTTAGGTAACATTTCGCTTTATACCCATCGTTCCAACTGAGTGTAGCATGGGCGTCACCAACATGAATGCTAAAGTTTGGTGTGTTTCAAATTGTCATCTAATTGGCAGAGACACAGTAAGCTCAATGCAAAATGACAATGAAATACAACTTTTGGATAACTGTTAGATACCGTTTGTGGCGGAGAACTAATATATATGCAATTATGTGTTAGGTGTTGCGCACATAGTAACAAATTATTGCAATTATGACCAGAAGGGTAAACCAAATTCAGCATGAACGTAAAGTATAATCTCATGTGCACATTCGTTTAGTACCATGTATCGATTAGGCAATCATTGTACTAGTACCTATTAAATACATACATACACACGTACATACATAAATACATACATACATACATACATACATACATACATACATACATACATACATACATACATACATACATACAAACATACATACATACATACATACATACATACATACATACATACATACATACATACATACATACATACATACATACATACATACATACATACATACATACATACATACATACATACATACATACATACATACATACATACATACATACATACATACATACATACATACATACATAATATATATATATATATATATACACACATATATACATACATACATACATACATACATAGATACATACATACATACATACATACATACATACATACATACATACATACATACATACATACATACATACATACATACATAAATAAATACAAAATGCAAACATACATACATAAACTAATGTGTACATACATAAACGGAATTCAGTGTTGAGCCCAATGGGCTTTAGTAAATCCTGGAGTCAGATGAAAAAAAGTCGTTGCTTTTCCAGTAGACAGAAAAAAGGTGATAAACAGACAATCCCATGAATAAGAATTCATTAGCATTTAAAAACTGGATATTTATATTTGTGCATAAGCTGTAAGAGAGCGCCCTTATGCTTCTATTCCTAGTGAAGTGGTTAATGCCCTTATGATGATTGGAATCACTCTTTGTTAGAGCAGAGGTAAACTTGCCAGGCGCGTTACTTACATCACACCTAAATTACGAAGGTAATTAACCGAAACGTCAGCAACACGATTTGTTATAAATGTAGCGATAAGCATACACATTTTTCATAGGTAGAGTTCGAGAAAACGGTTGGTAAGGGCCCAATAGTCGGTATTCATGAAATTTCTATGGCCTTCGGCTAATCTAAACGAAATACGAGTACACAATTGTAATAATTATTAACATATAAATCAATCTTAGCATTAGTGTTTCACAAGAAAAGAATTGAGAATACCTTATACATCCTGACGATAAAGGCCCGCGATCGTGAATCAATTTCTCTTGGCTTGTCAGCAGTCTGAGATCGGATTGTGCAATCAGTCTCCATTCATCTGTTGGACCAAAATTTGAATGAGTGAAACCAGACAATTCTAGAACCATTTCAGAGCTGTCTGGAGTGTTCGTCACTGAATCAGACAGTTTGGAGGATGTATAGCCTGACGATTCGAGAGCCTGTCCAATTATATGAACAATGTTAAAAGTAATTAAAACATAAAAACTAATTTGAGCAATGGTGAATTTTCTTTTTTGTCGAATATAAGAGTTACTGACTCTAGGGTAAACAGGTAAACTAAGTAAAACACAAAATTAGTACAATTGGTAGACTGTTTGGTTTACAAAAAATAGTTGCTTATATTAAAGGTTTCTAAATACAACGTAACAGCAGCATCATCAAATCTCAAATCGGCCTAACTTCTTTAAATCTAGTTTGCGAGCTTGATGTAAACACCAACCCCATTATATTTAACCAGTCGTCAAACAACATAGAAAACTACCGCCAGTCGCACGCACTGACGCGTTTCGACCTTCCATAATCACTATCAGAGTACGACGGCACATTTGTTCGACGAATGGTTACATACAATGGGGTTGGTGTTTAGATAAAGCTCGCAAAATTAATTTAAAGGATTGTTACCACCACGTACGCAATCAATGGTTGTTTAATCGGCCTAACTTATTTGCCAGTCAAACATTGAAAACGAAACTTCTTTCGATTGTTTGTCCTCAGCATTTTGGAATTAATTCACACCGAAATATTTAAACGATGAGATCGACAGTAAGAAAAAATTAAATCCTGCAACTCGGTAGGTTATACAGCTATTCACATATAATCTGCGCCAAAGGTACTCGAACATTACTCTCCTTTGCCACATTGGTATAAATTAGTATTATTTTCAAAAATGTAACATTTCGTTATGAAATACATTTATGAAAAAGGGTCTCTCTAAATATAAACCTGCGAAACACTTGTGATAAAAAATCTGAATTATTCCGGCCTCCCCTCTACCAAGCTTAAATCTATGTTTACAACTGGTGTTCCGATGGATCTCAAATGAAGAAACGCAATGATTAGAAGGCCGTGCAAAAAATTCTACTGATGCAAATCAAAACTGGCTAGGCTTAAACATTTCAGGGCATTTGGCCTTAGGTTGTATGGAGTAGATAATTTATGAGCAAAGTTAATAGCACTCGAGAGTTCATCTACCCTTCCCATTAGCTAAACGGTGGAATTCAAGGTTAGCAAAGTTACCACCGATGCCAGCATCTACTCAAAAAGAACAGTAAAGTCGTCAGCGAGACGGTTTATCACAATGAAATTCTTGTCGAACTTCACGGCCCAGAGGCGAATTAAACGAAGTCAGAAAAAGCCAGAATGATGGGGGTTTTAATATCGGTGAAGCATTGCAAGAGCGCGACGACGAGGATTAATTATGTCGAAGCATACCCTCCCCAGTTGAAATCCGGCTTGAATACCAAACTACCCTCTTTCGTTCTTATTATTATTTAATTGGAGAATGGTGAGAGCGACATCTTGTGATACAACAAATATTTGAGTAGTACTGTGACTGATAGATGCCGTTTATTACGTCTGACTCTTATGCTATTAATGTAATAGATATTTTGCGCGGCTTTATTAGAAACCTTTGCAATTATCGTTGCGCATTAGGTCTAACGTTTGCATGCTAACTGAACGGAAATTTATGCCATTTAAGAAACTATTTTTGGCATTTGCACAACCAATAAAATCTGAACGTGGCACTAATCTTATTAAAAAACTTAAACATGCACAGAAATACAAGTCATTTGATCCTCGATAGTCAGTTTGCCGTCGTACTCTGATAAAGATCATGGAAGGTCGAAACGCGTCAGTGCGTTGCGGCTGTTCGACGATTGGTTAAATACAATGGAATTGGTGTTTACTTCAAGCTCGCAAACTTGATTTCAATAATTGCTACCATCAACCGCACAATCAATTATTGTTAAATTGTATTGCTTATATACAAGTCATTAGTAACTAATTTTTCAAAAAACATGATTTTTTAAGAGTTACAATAATGATAAAAATAATAATTTAGGCACACAAATTATTAAAATAGTGATATTTATAAGCTAGAGTTAATTTGAGTATATTTACTAAGATAAGACATCAAAATGAGGCAAACTAAACCTTTATACAGCATCATTACAACTTTAAGCCAAGGCAACATCGGCAATACAGCTTCCTCGCGGATTTCATTGTATCACGTCATAAACAAAACATTAGAAAGCTTAATTCGGGGCAGCAAGCATTCTTCCTATCATTTATGCTGTATTCAATGGGAATGTATACAGAAAAAACAATAGAATATTGATTACAAATTTGGAATTGATCAAAGATGTTATGGAGCGTGCCTACGGGCAGCAGTTTACAGGGATCCCAAAATGAAGTGCCTTCAGTCGTTGAAGTAAGAAAAGTAAGAAGCCCTATTGTTCGGCTTGTAGCAATTCTGTGGCTCAAAGCCGTGACTCGTGCATAAGGACGGTGTGCACAATTATGGAAGACTCGTAGGAGCCCGAATTCTTGTTTCGTCTACGCATCAGAGAAAAACTTATAATTTAGTCAATGTATGTGTTATTGCCGCCTTCTGCACAACTTACTTCGACTTTTTTCAAATTAAATAAACCGATTTCGGAACAACCTAGATTTTACGAAAGATGATCTACTCGAATTATTCACAATATAACGCAAAATGGCATTGGGCTTCCTTAAGCTAATTCGCAATAACTTTATTCGTAAAATCTACAAAACAAGCATTGTTTGATAAGGATTAACGCATATGAAAGCAAAATAAGTTTAAAAAAATATAGGTGTCTGCAGGAGCTTGGCTACGTAAATACACCTGCAGTTTAGGAGCGTCCATTGCGTTGAAAAAGGCGCTAACACAAAAAATGATTCAATATCCTTTTTTTCAAGGATACCGAGGAAAATCCGTTAGATAGATGAAATCACAAAAGAAAAAGACAAACAACCTCGTAACCGGGAACAATTATTTCCAACAGCTATCAATTGATTAAGTTGTACCAAACCAACAATTACCAAGGGATACTGGAATAGGCGTAAATTCACGTAAACGTAATGACAAACATGGTATTAAATCGAAGGCATGTCAATTTTGCCGCATTGGCATAGCCTTATCCGGAATCCATTTCGATGGATATCCAGATCTCGATTTTTCGCGTATGTATGAGTGTTTGTGTGTATGCGCTTATACATGAATGTATGCATATTTGCATGCATGAATATAACTATGTATGCATGTATGTGTATTTAATGTGTGCGCATACATGAATATACCTATGTATGCATGTATGTGTATTTAATGTGTGCGCATTACATATGCATCAATGTATTTGAGATGTAAATATGCATTTAGGTATGCATGAGATTATGTACATGGGTATGTATGCCTCAATGTATTTTTATAAGCACTTATTTAATTGTGCATTCATGAATGTATGGGTGCATGAATGTAAATTGGTGTGTATGAATGAATTAAACAATAATCGATTGCGCGGGTGGTGGTAACAATTCTTTAAATCAAGTTTGCGAGCTTTAAGTAAACACCAATCCCATTGTATTTAACCAGTCGTCGAACAACATAGCAAAACTACCGAAAGTCTTTTACGACCTTTGTTAGTTAATGGTTAAGCGTACCCCCCTACTGGAATATCATACTCACAATGAATATAAAAGAACAGATGTGTTCCAAGCTCATAAAACTTGGACACTCATAAGTCATGATCCTGATCAACTGTATTTTTAACGAAAATCATAGCTGAAGCGTCATCATCACGAAAAACAATACAACCGATGCTTCACTGCTCTATAAATTTGGCAATAGAATAAAATACAAAAAATACAAATAAATTATAAAAATAGTTCTAAAAAATAAAAATATAAAAGTAATAATAATAATTTTAACAAAACAATTATACAATGTGAGTGATATATGAATGGGAGGATCAAGTTCAGATGGAGAAACTTGCCTAGGTAATGCAGATGCATAGAAAACACGACCTTTAGGGAAGAGTTACCTACCGCGTTGCCTCACAATAAGCGAAGGTTAGAGAATGCTATTCCAGCTTTCACGATCATCACACCCACCTCGTCAGACAAATAGGCTGAGCTATTTATAAAGCTGCCAAGGCATGTAAACCAGTCAACTATGTCCAGATCTTCACTCTGCAATATCAGAGTTAGAGTGAGTTGTGGGTGATTCAGTAAAAGTATCTTATATTCAGTAGGTGCGAATTTCATATCGAAATGAGGAACAATGACAGATAATCTATTCAAGGTGGCTTGAGCAGAATATCGATTGCCGAATTATAATACGATAATGTTTGCATAGTCCAGATCGACAAATCAACTGCCCGGGAGTACCTCGACACCTGAATCCTGAACAAACGGAAAAGTGTTGTCATAATTACATCTATTAAAAAAATAAACAAGAGGAAAAGTGGACAGCCTTGACAAATACCAATTATGGTAGTAAGTTTGTGTTTATTCGTTCTAGACATCAACGCGACCAGTGTTTGTGTAGATAGCGCGTATAACATATCCAAATTTGTTGTGAACACCACTTTTCGACAAAATGTTGAATAAGGCAATGCGATCCATTAAGTTAGCTACACCCCTGATGTCTAGAAAGCCGGCGATTGTTGGATGGCGAAATACATTTCTCCGTACAAGAACTTGCCTCAAAGTAAAAATATTATCTAATCAAATTCGGCATGACCGGAATCTGTCTTGTATCCATAGGCATAGAAATTCCGGCGAGAAAAGGCTAGTCAGCCTGGGAATTATAGAATGAACCTTGTCGGGTCTAATGAGACGCAGCAATCACCCCGTTTCATGTGAAGCTTCGAGTTTGGCCTAACTACGCAGTAGCACTTAGTGTTAAATGTGTAGTGACGGAATGAGAGCATGTGTGCCAGACGCGAAGGGCAGGTTTCGGCAGATGAAGGAAACTTAGGCCACTATCATCTGGGCAGATAGTGCTCATCAGCCTTGGTTGGAAGACTATCTAAGAGAAGAAAACTCAGGATACAAACCATCCCCTTTAGGAATGGACGACCTAGTGTTCTTTTACAGTCCACATATAACCATGAACGATACAGAATATAATGATTACATACCCAATCGGCCTTCACGCGGTATAAAAACAATCGTCTTATCTATTGAGTCGGGAATGGTGGATGAGCAAAATCAGGCTGCTGCAGACACCTTCATTTCCAATTCTGCCTTATTTCCTTTTCTTTACTCTTCTCATTCTAACAACAATGCTCTTTTAGATACTATGAATATAGTGAAAATTGATCATATTACTGAGTCCAATTTCGGATTGCCAAATATCGATCACCATTCATTAAACATACGCTAGGTTTTAAAACCGACTGATTTAATGTGTGAACAGTAAAACAACTTTGACTACGAGAAGCTCTTGCATGTATGTTAGATAAATCAGAAAAAGATGTATGTTTTGTACCTGAAACCAGATTACAAGATCCTATGTGCATTACAGAACTGAGTGCACCATCCTTATTTACCTGTTGTTGACTTCGAACGACTGGTTTCACAGAATTTTCACGAGCCGGTAAATGGGGCTTCGGTATTGTACTTAGCACACGAGCTCAAACTTACTTAACTTAATGGATTCCTGCAAAATAATCGACTTAGTGCGGCACGTTTAATTAAATCTGCTAAAATCAATGTAAAAAGCCGTAATCAACGTTGCTTTCCGTTGTATCTGCATATGCGTGCACCGATTACAGCACAGACGAAAGCAAAGGCGCTTTTTACTCCGAACTAAGCTCTTTACTAAGTAGATCAAGATGTTCAGATATAATAATGCTAAAGTTGGGCGCTTAAGGAACGCAGTATTTCAGTTAGGTAGAAGAAACACTTTAAGCTCGACGCGCAAAGAAAATGGCGAACGACTGTTGGATAGATGCGAAGAACATAGATTATATTTAAGTAGCACAAACTTCAGACGTCGGGTAAGACGTTGCACCAAATGACGTCCTCCAGCCCACGGACAACACCGGGCTCAAACATATAGCAGTTAGTTATTGATGACATGGTTGCATCCAGGATTGGTTCTTTTTGGAACACTTATGTCGACTCGCACCATGCGCTTAACCGTTGTAGATTGCACTAAAATTTTCCGGGAAAACAAATAAGAATCAACCTCAAATAGATGTGAGCAAACTCGAACAACCGTCCGTCCGAGAAAAATATGAATATATTTTAAAGTCAAGGCTAACCGGTCTTGAGGTTAGCAATTCGAATTTTCTTTGGACGAAGATAAACTCCACTATACACAATTCAGAGATTACTATAAATGGCAAAGTAGGCCCCCATGAAAATAATTATTTGTTCTATGAAAATCTATGCAGATACTCAAAAGGCGCCAAATTCCACCTAACTCGGCTCATAATAATATTCGAAGAAATTTAAGGCGCCAACTTAAGCACAGTCTAAAAGTCTATTACGAATCCTTCTGGAGTACAAAGACTGAGAGATAGAAGAAGCGTTCGCATCATGTAATAGCCGCTGTTTGTTCCAACTTATCTGTGCAACAGTTCCGAGAAAATTAACAATTAGTGTAATAATAAATTATTGTAAAAACCATCTAGTAATCGATGAAATAAGTCGTCTTGATAGGTGGGCTGTATAGCCCACAATAGCTGTCTTTCTAGACTTCGAGGTGCATTTGATTCTGTGGATCGCAATGTTCTATTAGATATTCGGTCGAAAAATGGTGTACCAAATAAATTTGTAAATATTAAACGCGCTCTCTATACGAACAACGGTCGCGTTAAGATCTTCGACGAATTAACACCAAACTTTACTACCAGCCGGGGTGTTCGTCAAGGATGTACACTTCCCCCCTTTTTGTACTATTTTGTAATCGAGGCTATTATTAACAACACTCTTCCACACGTTCAGGATGTATGTGTTAATATTCCCAAAAGCGGTAGATAAGTCGATCTTGACTATGCAAACGATATCGTACTATTATTTGACAATTGCGATTCCACTCAGGCCACCTTGAATAGATTAGCTGACATAGTTCCGTGTTTCGGTCTGAAATTCGCGCCCTCTAAATGTGAAGTACTTTTACAGTATCAACCAACACGCATTCTGCGACCGCAGAGTAGAGATCTCGACATAGTTGACAGGTTTACATATCTTGACAGCTCAATCAATAACTCAGGCAATATATCTGACGAGGTGAGTATGACAATCACGATAGCTAGAGTAACTTTCTTGAACCTTCGCCATTTATAGAGAAACGCGAGTATATCATTCAGCATTAAAGGTTGTACTTACGATGCATCTGTACACGCTATTTTATTATACGCTAGTGAGACTTGGCCCTATAGATTTGATGATTGTAAACACTTACAGGTATTCGACCATTTTTGTTTGAGAAGCGTAGCACATGTAAGTTACCAACAACGAATAACCAACGCTGACATTCGTAGATGTATTTTTGCATCGGCCAACAAGCGTTTCTCTTTAGAAAAACCTAAGGCTCTATCAAATTTTGCGGATGCCCTCAATTTGATTGTCCAGTAGAGCACAATTCCGTCACCCAGCGCCAGATTGGCGTTAGAGACAAGGTGGGCAGATTTTGACATGGCAGAAAAAGTTAAAATGAACTACATCAAATTTGGGTAGTACAGAACCCACTCATCTGTAAGGATGGGGTCCGCGTGCGCATCACATTTCTGTGGTGGAAACTATGCGCGATGTGGCATCGAGTTGAGTCAGTGGCAATCTTGATTAAGATTTCTAGTAGAATCATCTTCGTAACTGTCTTTTCTTAGTAGGACATAGTTAGCTGTGAGGTTTTGTTTTGTTTACAACGTAATACAGTGAAAACCAAAAGTTGCATTGCTGTTGTTGCAGTGCCTTAATGCTGACTTGTCCATAGTGGTGTAGTATAGTTTGCCTCACTTCTGTGTGTTATCTAGATACATATACTAATAGTATCTAGCTACTCTGTATCTCATAAATGCCTAAAATTTTATTTTTGTTGTTATTTATAGATAGTTTTCTTAAGTTTTGTTTCTCTTATCGTTATATGACAGTAAAACATGAGTTACTATTGGCTTTTGTGTAGTTGTGCATAATGAACCCGGTCTGACATCCTCTCGTATGTGATTCAAGCGAAGCGCTAAGATGGCGTAATATAATCGAAGCAAATAATCTAGATACGACTGGAGTCAAGCTTATACCACGACGTTTATCACACGAATTACGATTGCCTTTTCAAAAGACAGTAATGATGGTGGATTCATTTCAAGCAAGCGGCACAGTCTCCGAATTCCATATGGAATAATAAATGTTAATCAGCGCTCCCCCAACTATATCGACACTATCCTTATATAGGCGCGGAGACAAATCATCGGGGCCTGCAGTTTCGCGACAATAAAGAGATAAGATTGCAATTTCACATTGTTGATACAGCTATAATTTAATGATCGATACTGACGCAAGAGTCAATGAAAATTGATCTTTGAAGTGTTCAGCCCACCGATTAAGACTACTAATTTTATCGGTTATTAGATTGTTGTTACTATCATTAATGATTCCTTTAACTTTCAACTTTTCCGGACCTGTTAGCTATTATCAGATATAAACGCTTCTATCCTCTCTTCGACTTTTCTGGTCCAAAGGGATTCCAGATCGACTTTTATACTCTGCTTAAATTGGCGTCGTACAATCCTACGGGTATTACTTTTAGGCGAGCTAGCTCGAATTTGACGCCTAGGTTCGAGAATCTCCATAGATTTTTCATAGGCACAATGATTATATTTAAGGAAGCCTGCAATGTCACGTACCGTAGTACCTGCTTTATGCATAGTGAAACGTATCTATATCAACATGTAAATTCCAATTTACGTCATCAGAACCAGTTAACTTTGACTTTAAAATACATTCCAAATTTTGTTGGAAAACGGCTGTTCGAGTTTGCCTACATCTATTTCAGGTTTATTCTTATTTATTTTCCCGGAAAATTTTATTGCAAAACTACAAGGGATAAGTGCAAGGTCCGCGTTGGCAACCCTGGATGCAACCACGCCAACTATACCTAATTGCTACATGAATTATTTGAGTTAACCGCTGTCCGGGGGCTGGAGGACGCCACTCGGCTCAACGCCTTAGACTACATCTAAAGTTTGTGCTACTTAAGCATAATCTATGTTCCGCACAGTTATCCAACAGTCCATCACCATTTTCGTTGCGCTCTGAACTTGAAGTGTATCTGCCACCTAGATGAAATTCTGCGTCGCTTAAGCGCTCAACTTGACTCTTCATGATACCCATAAATTTTAACTTATTACTCTACTCGGTAAAGAGCTTAGGTCAGAGTAGAAAGCGTTCTTGCCATCGTCTGTATTTCAATCTATGAGAGCACATATAGATTATACGAAAAAAGCAACGTTGATCAATGGTTCTGACAATAAATTTAGTAGACATTTTTAAGCAATTCGCATGAAGTTGATTGTTTACAGAGATCCTTCCAGTTAGACAAAAGACAGCTCGTGAGTTAACGTTTACACCGTCTCCCAATTGCTCAGCTTGATAAAATTCGGAGAAACGGAAGTTCGAAGGCAATAGTTAATAGATAAAGCTGCACCCAGTTCACTAATACTCGTAGAACCACGACATATATAAATTAATTTATTCAGCGTATTTGAGAAAGATACATGTTGTTCAATTTGTTTTAATGTTCGTACATTCAATTTGCTGACGCTAAAATCTAATCTAGGTATAATGAATGGTAGTTTGCTTGTACTATTTTCGATATTTGCCAATCCCACATTAGGCTCAGTAGTATGATCGACATACACAATATTCACAGCATCTTAAAGGGCATTATTGTTAGATTTAGAAGAGTAAAGGAAGTTAAAGAGGTAGAATCAGAATTTAATGTGTTAGCAGTAGACTGATTTCGCTAATCAACAATATACAAAGTAGCAATTAAGGTGACCACTTTTTATCCTGTGCGACTGTCGATGCAGTATGGATTCATTATAGTCTGTACTGTTCATGGTCATATGAGTTGTAAAAGAACAGTAGGTTACCCATTTCTAGTGTGGACGGTTTTCATTCAGTTTTCATGTTCTTAGATAGTCCGCAAACAAATGCGGATGAGCACAATCTGTCCGAGCGCCAAAGACCAGTTTTCTTCAATAGCAGAAACTTGCTCCTCACGTCCAACATGCTTACTCTCATTCCGTCACTAACAATTTAATACTAAATGTCACTGCATAGTTAAACCAAAATCGACGCTTCACATGACACGGAATGAGACCCGGAAAGGTTCCTGCTACAATTATCGGGCTAGCTAGTGTCCGCCAGTTGGCAGGCCGGAAAATTTCATGGCTACGGACCAAATCTGAATCGCCAAAGAATAAGCTGCGAAGACATCAACAATCGTGATTTATTATCGCAAAACAAATAAACCATTAAATATGGCCCTATTAAATTTGCTTGCTTGGAAAATGTTTGCATGCCTACAGACCACTTGACCAGTAAAGTGATAATAGCTCAGCCAACGCTAGATTGACCAGACAATATGTGCCGATTGTATCATGGTAACTAAAGATAAAATCAATCATAATCCAGCTGAGTATTTGAAGATTTGTTCCCGTCCAAGATGGTATCTATGTGCCTTTTAGTTAAATAAAGTGTAATAGTGTGCCGTAACCTGAACAGTGGCAATCTTGTTTCGTCTTTAAAGTAGTCGACTTCCCTTTCAGCTGCAGCGTTCATTGGAAGGTAAATTCGTGTTATGAAGTGTAGCAATGAAAACAACCTCGAAATTATTTAGATAAAGTACGAACCCATCAATCAATGGTTAATTCTTTAGATCAAGTTTGCGAGCTTGAAGTAAACACCGATCCCATTGTATTTAACCAGTCGTCGAACAACATAACAAAACTAAATAAGATTTAAAAGAAACATGTTGCGCGACAGGGAATAGATCATTTACCTGATTATCGGGTTGCGATCCGATTTGTTTCCATCCGCTGTCTTCCTGATTTTCTTTCTCCATAATTTTCGATCTCCGGATATGGAGATCATTTTCAATGGAACGCACATTACCTACTAAATTGACAATCAATATGTCAAGTGGAAATTTTAGTTTAAATTGCCTCATTTATACTTGTTGTTAGATCTCTTAAGCATAACTTTTTTTTTAAAAAATACTAGGTAAGTGTATGTCACATGAAATACACACAGACCATGTGACATAAACTTACCTAGTATTTAAAAAAAATAATGCTTAAGAGATCTAACAACAAGTATAAAATGGGAGGCACTTGAACCAAATTTCCACTTAATATATTGATTGTCAATTTAGTAGGTGATGTGCGTTCCATTGAAAAGGATATCCATATCCGGAGATCGAAAATTATGGAAAAAAAATCAGGAAGACAGCGGATGCCAACAAATCGGATCGCAACCCGATAATCAGGTAAAAAACATAACAAAACTACCGCCAGCCGCAACGCACTATTGTTATGTTGTTCGACGAATGGTTAAATACAATGGGATCAATGTTTACTTCAAGCTCGCAAACTTGATTTAAAGAATTGTTACCACCACTCGCGCAATCAATTATTGTTAAAAAAATCAATGGTCAACGCAGTCTGTGCACCTGAAAATGTAGAGGAATTAAGACTTAACCGATTTACGAGCCTTCAAGTATTCCGAAAAAGAAAATTGCGATCAAAGCTGTACGCTAGGAGGATCAACATTCAAGGAAATTATTTGTCGATTTCGTGCTGCATTTTATTCAACTTGACTTAATGCTTCTGTTTCATATAGGTAAATGATATCTAGTTTCTTCATTTCGTCTAGATAAAGCTTTACCTCTAGGTAAGATGCGCCTACCATTTAATCTTAACACTTCCTTTGCTTAAATATGTCAATTTTTAGAAGGCTTCCGATAAAATGATTAGGATCCAATAAATGACAATATATGTTAAAATTTTGTGGTTCTACGACAGTGGAATATCAATATATCATGCAGACGTAACAAAGTTTATGAAGATGAAATCATACGCTACCAAATTTTATCTTATGGCTTAAACTTTATTATAGATTACAAGAATTAACGATACCAAATATCTTTTCAGGTCTAATCGGGTACCGTTTAAAAATCAGCTTTTGTATAAAAACATATAGCAGATTTGATGCTTATTACGCTTTTTGTAGACAAAAACCAATAACTTGTGAACTGATAACTTCATTTTCACCTTTAAGACATAATCCCTCGCCTATTAACGAGTTGTAGAGAGAACTGCAGCCTAATTTAGGGCAATTACAATAACCAAGGCTTTTTTGTACACATAAATGCGACGCCCTGTGCATTCCTATAATAAATTATATGCAATATCATATATATTTATGCATGGTCAATGTCTAGGCTAGGCATACATCAACGGTTACAAACAAGCAACTGAAAGTAATTTCATGCATAGTAGCTTGAATAAAAGTAGATTAATACACGAAATCCAAATCTACTTGTAACTTGTTGTACGGCGTTTTGAGTATTTCTGCGCCACAATGAACGCTGACTTTAGGACGAACGGCAGAATTCTGTGAAATGTAGGCACCATGACTCGGCGTGTGTTCCCCGCCACAGGATTACATGGACTCCTGGACAGTACCCCGTACTTCCGAATGGCGAATAAGCTCTCAACAGCCACCGGCAACCATGCAACTTACTGCTGCCTTGCAGACTGCGCTTGGATGTGCAAAGGCTAGAGGTGCGTCCTCGATCAAAAGCCGAGTGGTGAGGGGACACCACTTGTACCAAATTCCCAGGAAACCTATAACAACATTGGAGCCGGCTTATCCTCCAAAAGGAGTCAGCCGCAGTAAAGTAAAGTAAGTAATAATTATGTTGATGACAAAGGAAAGTCTACCGTTTGCCAAAATTGGAAATGAGTACACCCAAAGTAAATTACCACGAAACAAAAGACACGAATTAAGAACATAAACATAACGTTAAAGAAAAACAATTTAAATAGCAGAATACTACTAACCCAAAACAGGTAGGAGGCACGGATGTCTTGCATAAGCGCCAAATACGTCATCGGTCGACACAAAGTTAGTGAGGGTCGACCAAAGAAAAACGATGATTGCCACCAAGTAGGTGGATTTTTGGCATCATTCTTTTGCGAAGGGGTGCCCACAATTATTTGAGAATTTAGGTCTAGCCGACTGAAATGTTGAATTTTATCCATAAGTGTGGACGAACTAGAATCTGATAGATTTGAAAGAAATAATGAAACGCGGAAGTTCTCCGAACGTCAGTTGACAACAAAAGCACTTTTAAAAAACAAATCTCATGCATGATGCTAAAAAGCACATAGTCTATGTAAATTAATCAAAAGCTTCCTCTATCACATCAAATAAAATCTAAAAAAACACGAGTGTCACAGCAACACAAAAAAGGAGAACCACCTAAACCTTTTATGATGATAATACTACTACCACCACTACAACTACTGCTGTCGCTGAAACTACAACTGATACTCATAATACTACTACTAATGCAACTATAACAACTGCTATTATTACGACAATAGTAACGTGTATAATGAAGTGGACTATATAAATGAAACTAAAGCGTCCTCGTGTATCTACAGTCTGCGCAAATCTCGAGCCACAACCGATTATTTTCGCTTGGTGGCATATTTTTCAGGATTAATAATTTCTGTATCGACTAGAAAATTTAACAATACAATGAACACGAAAGTAAGTATGTATTAGGTTTTGCGAACCAAGTAACAAATTAGTTCAGTTGTGACCAGAAGGATAAACCAAAGGCAGCATGAACGGAAAGTATAATCTCATGCACATTCGTTTCGTGCTTACTGGCGAATGTGCATGAGATTATACTTTCCGTTCATGCTGCCTTTGGTTTATCCTTCTGGTCACAACTGAACTAATTTGTTACTAGGTTCGCAAAACCTAACACATACTTGCATATATATTAGCTCTTCGCAACAAACAGTATTTAACACGAAAGTAATTAAATATTGCTAGTTGGATAATTGATAAAGCGCAATATGAAAAAGTGAAATAAACCTAAGTGGAAAACCAAGAGTGGCCAAAAACCTTCATAAATTAATCACTTCATGTATATGAGACACAGGCTAGCGTATTCAAAAATAAAATTGTACGAATTACACTAACATACGGTATGAGTGCAACCTGAGCAATACCTGGAAAGTCTAAAGAAACCAATATAATAAACCATGGAATCGTCGATATGGGATAAACAATTTAGTAGTCGCGAGAATTAACAGCATGGGTTGAAAACAAAAAACCTATTATTAAAATACGTACAACCGTGTCATATCTCCAAGAACCAGAATCCATAAATGGATAGGTCTACTTGATATGAGTATATCTACCTAGATAACACAGAAGTAAGGAAAGCTAAACATCGAAACATCACACTTTTGGTTAAGTCAGCTTTAAGACAAGGTAACATCGGCACTACAGTCCCTATGCGGTTTTCAGTCTATCACGTCATAAACAAGACCAAACTTCGCAGCAAATTCTGCCCAACTAAGAATTGAAAGCTTATAATACGATTTTACTATAAATCTGCAAAGGATTGCCAATGAGTTCCACTCGATGCCATATCTTGCAGGGTTTCCAACCAGGAACTATGGTTCCCTCGTGGATCTTATCCAGGCAGACGACTAGGTTACATACTAAGTAATGTGAATGTAGCTGGCTTTAACAGTTTCTGCCACATAGGCTCTCCCTGCGAGGAGGACTAATCAAAAACAGTGTTATTACATATCTGAAATTTTTTGTAATTAGCGACAGGATGGCGCAGTTGACAGACGGTTGAAACCCCGTCCGCAACGAAATTCTGGCAATACTTGAAGAGTTATTAAAAAGGAAGAAGCTGGTCTAATGAATTAATTGCCTTTCTACTTTATACAAGGCTTAGTTAATACTGACAAATAAAGACAATAGGATTTGTGCTTATATCAATCTTGCAACCAAGTTTAAAATAAGTTTTTTTCACCGCTCACGTAATCAATGATTATATAATTGATATATTGTAATCGGTATTCCATTTTAGTTTGATGAAGATAGTGGAAGCTCGGAAAGAGGTAGCCCAACTGATTGGTGGTTTTCTTACTATGCTATGCGAATTGCTAGATGAAGTGAGATTGTTGTTTATCTGAAACTCACAAACTTGAATTTAACAATTTGATCAAACCATCCGTGGTATCAAAGATGGTTTAAACCATTTAGAAGTGTCAGATTAGGAAATAATACTTATTCTTTATAGACATACAGCCACGCTAGAATTCCCAAGGACGCCATTCTTATTCTTCATTAGCAACACATTTACAAGATATTAATTCATGTATTTAACAGTAAGTGTTAGCAACGAAGCGAAGCTTCATATTGACATTCAATTATATCTTTATAAAACAGACATGATCATTTCTGGTCATCATAATGCGCTGTAGTATCAGTGTAGGATTTGCACCATACAAAATTGTGAGTTCAACCTGAGAAATGCGTAGAATGTCCAATGCAATCAGTCCATCAATCCATTGTTTTGTTTAAATGGCGCAAACCATTTTACATGTATTACTTATGCATTGGGGTTTGACTCTTGTTAGTTAGATGTGCATTTGCTATAATGATAATCATGGGGAGTCGAAACGAGTCAGTATTTTAGACTGACGGTAGTTTGGCCACGCTGTGCAACTATTTATATAAAATTGGCGTGGTGTTTATCTCAAGCTAGCAAACTTCATTTAAATAATATTTAACACCAACCGCATAATCTATGACATTTTTAAACCATTTTTAGTTTCCAGGATTATTAACAACATTTTAAAACTTGCCTATACCTTAAAGAAATACTTCGTAAATGTTTGTCCAGATTCAGTATCCTACATATAATTCTGAGCTTTGAATCAATTACGCTATCGCTAAATAAACTACATACTTTTAACACGAAAATACATATTTATGCTAGGATCTATGTTTACAAGACAAGCATTTTTATCACCATCATAACAAACACCAATACATCAGCACTTAATAGCCTTTGCCTTGCTGCTGCGTAACCGGAAGAAATAAGAAAGAAATATTGTAACCAGATGGTTTAGTAAATTGTGGATCAAGCCAAAATTGAGATAATCTTCGAAACACGCAAACGAGGCCACCTAAAGCTTAACAAAGCAACATATAAGCCAAGTCAACTTAAAGGCAAGGGGACATCACAAATACAGCTTCTTTGCAGTTTTCACTGCTTCTCATCATAAAATACGGACTTCACTGTTAAATCAGATAACCTAGGAAAAGACGGTTATGAAGATGAATACTGTAAATCTGAAACAATATCACAGGGTTTCCAACCAATTACTATGAGGCGCACGTAGACCCCATCCTTTTAGACGAAAGTGAACTATAGAAACAAATTTTATTTCAGACTCTGACCACCTTAGGTATTACGCAAATCCGACGCTGGCTGAGACCACGGTGCTTTACTAGGTAATTGTACTTAAGGCATCCGTAAAACGAGATAAAATCAGCGGAATTAACAGAGCCTCGTTTGCTAGTCTAACCAGGAGCACTTATTTTCAGATCCAAAAATACGTACATTTATGCCCGCATAGCTTATTCGTTGTCGATAGCATTTAATGGCTATGCTTCTCAATCAATGGTGGTCGATCACCCATAAATAGTTAGAATCTTCGAATCGAAAGAACCCACTTTCACTAGGATATAACTAAACTGCTCGTGCAGATGCATAGTACATAAATGGCCAGGAATTGAGAAGGTTAATCTAGTTTTTGTGATTAGATTATTCATTTCGTTAGTAATATTTCCTGAGTTATTGATACATCTACCAAGATATATTAACCTAAAAATTAATTTAAAAAAGAAGTAGAGCTAAAATGAGTAATGGGTGTTCCTGTAGTAGTATCTTAGACTTTTAGGCACTGAAGTTCATACTCCAAGATGCAATGACGCCTGGGAACATAGCCAAAGTGGTTTAATCAGAATCTCATTTGTTAAGTTTAAAAAAACTATGGTCAACGTATCCAAGATCATCTAATATACCATCTTGTAGAACTTCGATGTATGGTAGAGCAAACTTCATCATAAAATCTGTTATGAAACTGAACGAAAATGGAGCAAGTGGACATCCTTATCGAACGAAATTTGTGGTAGAATAAATAGGATAATGCTCTATAGAAACTGATGCTGCGACTTCAATTATGATGTAGAAAAGTCAATAATATGCAAACATAAATAATAATGTAGTTAAGCAATAACAGATTGCGCGGTTGATGCTAAATATTATTGAAATCTAGTTTGCAGACTCCACAATACCATAAATACCAGTTTCGTAAACAGTCGCATGACGGGAAAACTTGAAATTGCGACTGTAAAACAATTGTTTAGTAGAGTTTTCAATCAATTGCAACGCATGTGAGACTGCTAGAAATGAGCAGCGACTCATCTTTTCAAAATAATATGTATACGTTTCGGGTTAATTTCTGCTACTCATTTTGCCGTCGTACATAAACCATGAGAAAGGTAGGTCGAAAGGTGTCCACATATGTAAATTACGGTAGTTTTGGTAGGTTGTGCAAATTAAATACTGTTTGGTGCAAATTGTTAAAAACAGATGGCTAGCCAGTTAGGTTAGTATTTATGGGCATATTGTTAATCAAATATCAATTATCCATTTGGAATGTTAAGCAATAGCCCAAGGACGCTCCAATTTTCCTATCGAAGGCTGAAGTGACTAAAACAGAAAGTCATAGCAGAAGTGCACGAATTAAGATGTCTATTAAATGGATGCGCTTTATACGAGTAAGCTCCTATAAATATTTGATTAAAAATAAAGCGTTTGTGTTGAACAAAATGACTTCTGACGGATTAGAAAAGTTAGTAAGAGTATTGCCTGCACAAATGAACATTGACTGCAGAGTTAGAGATAATTTTCTCCGCTGGACGACATAATCATAATAAATTCAGAGGGAATCCGCATAAACGGCCCAATAAATATAGGTGAAGTCAACAAATTACCTAGTAGTTTGTGCAATGGTTCCAATATACGAGCTAAACATTTATCCAATGCATGGAATGGAGAATTCACCATTGATATTATTGATCTCATAGGAAAACCTTTTTTATGTTTTGCTAATCTGTACATTGTTGGTGTAGATGATCCAACTGGTTTGAGTTTCTGTGCAACGGCCTCATCAATTAAACCGGCATCCGTCAAGAGCTTAATGTCATTTAGTACTTTGTACTTCACTTTGTCTATTTTATTTCATTTATCTTCTAGACGCGTGATTTTTATATTTTCAGTCAGCGCGTTTTCCATTTATTGTGGACAGTCGAATTTGTCCATTAAAACAAAGTTCTTGTCTTTATCAGCGCGTAGTATTTTGATGACTGCATTTCTGCTGATAACTTTAAACGCATTTAAATGTTGCTTTATCAATACATCCTGCTCTGCGCATTTGCATGTTTTTAAATAAGAAGCCTGGTCAACTAAATTAGCTTCGAACCAACTTTTTTTATAATCAATACTTTTAGGTTCTAAGTCAGCATTTTGTTAAAATAACAATTCAAATGCTGCCTCAAAAAAATCAACATCGCATTTAACAGAAGCATGAACAAAAATAAAGCCCCCATTGTTAGCCTATCGATTAGTAATTTTGATAAGTTAAGCAAAGGTATATAAATATTAGTCGATATTAAATTATGAAGAACACTAGGTTTTGTGTCATTTTCTAATTTTTATTCAGATTATCAATGCCGCGTTTTGCGTACGCGGGTAATAGCTGTACACGGGCAGTTACACAAAGATCCGATTTTTCACAATTTCCAATTACACACAGCAAAATATTAACTTCAAAAACTACTTGAGGATTTTATAATTTCTTCAATATTCTTATTCTGTCATTCGTCATAACAGCTGGAAAAAGCATCAGAAATCTCATTCTTGCAAAAAGACTTCGTTCATCCAATGCACAAGAAGCACGCCCGATTCTTGCCCGCAACACTGCTTCATCTTCATTTAACTACTCAATTTTTGAATACGCCAAGATTTTAAGATTTCTTCGGTTGACCTGTAGTTGATCACAACAATGAGGGTAAAACCGAAATTCATTCTGCTTTGCATTGATGAATAAATCGAGGTGACATTGTTTAATGCTGTCGAGGCAATTCCTCAGTAAAGAAGTGCGGTTCCCACAGGCGAAAAAAATGAATTCAGTCCTATGTGACTATAGAAGGCTATGAAGCGCGTCGTTGCCGAATTGAAGAATGACAGATAATCACGTACCTTCTTCCTTGTAATTGGTTTATACGGGAACTAATAACCCGTTCGGTTTATATTTGATTTGATGTTTTTTGTAAAACATTTTTTAGGGAATAAAATACTATTAATAAAGCCGGTTTTCGACCTTGTCTTCTTCATTGGGACTGGGCAGTCATTCTAAACAGCATGGGCCTGTAGTTTAGAGGATAGACCATAAGGACGAATCGGTTATAGGATGGACAACTTGCGGTTGTTCAAGACGGGTTGACCACTACACAGGCATCGTTCGTAGAGCACCAAGAAATCCTTTCAAACAAAGGTAAATTGAATAGATCATAAATGCATAAATGCTCATCTAAATGAAGATCAGTCACTCACATAGCGTCTTTCATACTGCAAATTTACCACTGATTAGAAAAACAGTGGTCAGCAAAAATATGCCTAATAGAAAGAGAGGATGTCAATATTCAAAATGTGTTGTTCAATAAGTTTACAAACAAACCATTCACTGCCTGTATTATTATTTCATGCAAAGACAGACATCTAATTGTGATACTCGGCCAAAAATGTTTATTTAAAAAAAAACTTATGTAGGGAAATTTAGCAAAAACTGAAATATTTAAATCATACCCATATCATAATCACGAACGGTATTACATTTTTCATCTGCGTGCATCAGACTGTTGAATTTTCGCTTAAGACCGCCAAACGACTTTGATGTGTTCAAACGCAAAGTCTGCCCAGAAAGCAGAGCGGTCATGGATGTAACATTAGGATCTACCGCTGGAGGAACACCAAATGATGCAATTGCGCAATTTCGTGTCATAAGAGTAGAATTAGCTTCAGACTTTGACGAGTGCATTTCAGTCCGTTTGACGACATCGTTGTCATCTGTAAAGCTTGAATTATAGTGGTCTGGTTGATTTTCTCCATTTAAAATTGGTCCTGTCTTTGACACCGGGGAATACGATGTATGGCAGTAGTCTATATTTAATTTACAATCATGAATAACGCGTAAGTGGCGAGGTAAGTTTCCATCCTGTAAATGCAAAATGTAAACATATAGTCAAACAATTATTGCTTTCAAAAGAGGTGAAACAAATATTTTAATCAAGTTTGTGGACTTAAAATAAGCAGAATTTACAGCATTTAGTCAACTGGATTAATCGAAATTACCTGATCTGTGTACTGATTAACACAGGCTGAATGCCAGTTTTTTGTTTCTTCGAAATATTTCGATGGCATTTGGCGACCAACTTCTTCAGTTCACTCATCACCACAACCTTTAAAAAAAACAAACTTGCGTCATAAGTTTGCTTTTTAAAACTTGTGATGATGAGTGAACTGAAGAATATGGCTGCCAAAGTCCGTCGAAATATTTTAAAGAAACAAAACAACTGGAACTCAGTTTGTGTTAATCAATACACAGATCAGGTAAACAAATAGATATACGGCATGACACATTGCGACCATCTTTAGCCACCATTATTGCACAAACTTAAACAGAATAATGGAGATAAATCACAGTGTATATTTGTTTCTTGGGAAGCACAGATAAAGGAATAAGAAAAAGAAATTAACGTATTTAATAACTAGAACTATTGCGCAGTGCAAGTTAATCTTGTAAACTTAGTCACATTGAACAGTATAACTAAACACTCAAGATAGTCAATGTCATCGTTAATAACAGAACCCACCAATAATGCTAAATATAAATTGCTAAAATGTAAGCTACCTCACTGATTCCACCAGGAACGTGGGACCACAGACACGCGCCGTTCTGCACTCTGGTACAAAGTCGACGCGTCTGCAAGCCAAGTCCATAAGAGAGCAGCTTTGGATTTGTCACGTTATCAAACTCTGAAATATTTCCAACAGAACAACCATTGTTCGCACATTCCGCGTTGACAGCACAGGCTACATTAGATATGGCATTATGACCCTCCAACCAATACGGCAATTGTGTTGGCAAAACGCGCAGGTATGAATTTCTGAAGCCGTAATTCTTCGATACATCACTGTCACCACATTCAAAAGACTCAATCAGTTCCCTGCCATAATCTTTTGATACGGTTGTGTCTTGTTTGTCTAATGCATTTTTATTCAGACCAAAATTGAAAATACATGTTGACAAAGAGAGCTGGCGCTCGTTTCCCCGATCGTCGGAATCATTTATACTTGCACAACGATGCTTATCCGTATGCTGTTTTTGCATTTTTGAAAGTAAATAAGTGGCAAAAAATATATTGGGTAATAAATGAAAAATTTAACCGCAGTATTATTTAACAAACAACAGCTAAATCAACACAAATTTATGCGTAGTTATAGCGTTCAATTTGATACAACCATAAGTTTAATTATTTAGAAATTGAATGATATTCCACGTAAGTGATTGTACATTAACTGAATGCTTTAGCTGACAAAATGTTTCGCTGTTAGTCGAGTATAAATCCATCCTGATAAAACGATGAGTAAAAAAACTAGATTCAATTAAAAAGGAAAAATTGTTCCCGGCACGATCTATTTTTATGACTGAGTTGTTAAAGCGCCTATGACATAATTCTCCAACAGCCTCTGAAAACTAGTCCTGTTCTTGTTCAACACGTGGCAGACTTGTTTTCGCTTAAATCATAATGCTTCGAGCAGATTATTATAATTGCTAAATTAAAATAGTCTGTAACAAAACATACAGCATCGGGCAGATGGAGATCGCTAGCCGTAGAAGGCAGAACATCTAATAGAAGGCAAAATAATAATAAATCCCCAACAACAGATGCTCATCTCTTAAGATGGAATGGGCCTAAAGGACAAAGCTCGAAGCAAAATAATATGTTTCCTACGCCGCACATCAAATGTGCCTGTGTAAAGGCTAGGCATGAAACTGTTAAAAAAAGGCTGAATGGTACCAGAATAAGAAGAGAGGAGAGACCAGAGATATTCATGAATCTACCACAAAATAGTAGCAATAAAGCAACTTAGGGTTAAATTGTGTTATTCACATGATAAAGATAACTTTTTAAACAAGTTGACCGTATAGCAACTGAAATGCAATTTTTCGAAACAGATAATGAACAAGATTCCGCTTAGGAAGTAACACCATTAATTTAGTTGAATTAAAAAATAATATGAGTCAACTAATGCCCATTAAGAAAGCTTACATAAAAATGTCAAATAAAGCACAACAAGATAGACTATAGAGAACAGTAACATGCCTCTTATTAATCAGCTAAATTCCTACGCACGAATTCGCTATAACTCTGAAAAATATACCGCAAACTTAACTGACAATAGACGAAATGATATCACTAGGTTTAGGAGGTAAAATATTTAAATGCAAACAGCCTATCATAATTAGATACTGATTGTTGCGGATAATTAATATATACATGCAATTGTATAACAAATTAGTTCAAATATGACCAGAGGAATAAACCAAAGAGAGCATGAACTGAAAGCATAATCTCGTGCAACTAATCAGTCGGAGCTGTCATTACGCCTTTTACCCACTATATATTTGAGTGAGAAATGTTCAAAATTTGTAAAACGAAAAGATAGAATATAAATTTACAGTTAAACCAATTGTTGAGATACAAATGTCTATAAAAAATCATCCCCTCTCTAAGCATAATTATATCAAAATGATATAAAGATTTACAAATTCCGCAAATCGAAAATTCGGGTCGCGCAATCTTTAAAGGACAATGCGACTGTGTTGTCTAGAATCTCTACATAGGCCAACACTGTGTGTGAGGCAGTAACATCACAAAAGCATTGAGGGTAGAGACGAGAAATTTTTAGAAGCACAAATCAGTAATATCAACTCAGGACATAGATTATGTAAAATAGATTAACTCCTGTAACCATTTAATCTCTTAACTTTCGGTTTCAATATCAATACATTAAGTAAACGCATCACACCAAACTGAATTTTCGCGCTTGTAATTAAGCGAAAGTCTTTAAACATGACATGTGGTCATACACCACTATTAATGATAATGTAATTGACATACATAAAAAATATATGGCAGAATTATTTTTTTAGGCGGTCGGTGTTAGGATGTTTCCAGATATAACAAAACCGCCAAATCGTAATTCTTTTCATTCTAATCAGAAGTATGCAGATGGCACCTCCATAATAACTTAATTAAATATACAGTTAAATGACATGGTTAACGATTTAAATAGTGTAGACGGTCATATTCAGCTTATTTGCAAGCCATTTGACATTTATCGACCTATTTTGGAGGGAGTAAAATAGTAGTTTAAAATGACTATTACGAAAGCAGAAATGTAGTGGACAGTACATTCATTATATCAGTTCAGTCACTGTTGAAAAAAAAATTTAATACGCAATCTATCCTAGAGAATAAAGAAAAGCTGCTTGGAGTTATTTCCATTTCCAAGAGTAGAAATACGCAAACATATTTTATTCGCAAACGGATAAACTGAAAGATTTATCGAATCAAGCACAAGGTAGAAAGATTTTTTTAAATGGAGCAACAACCAACTAAATGAACATGTGTTAATTGACGTTTAAAGTGGATATAACTCGAAAATATTAATTCGACGAATAAAACATCAGTGACTACTAGAATGCTTAATTAAAAACCGATAAGGGTTGTCTACAAAAATGTCTGTTAAACATAATTGTAACGGATAATTTTATTAACATCCAACAAATCAATATTGTTTATTTATACACATGCAATATCGTCTCAAAATACTATAGCGAATTACTTAACAAGCGAGTCGGGGAACATTTTTGATTAAACATCTTTGGCGAATGAAAGACATTTTCTGTAATAGTCGAACAATTGTTTTACAAAAATAACACTTGAAATCATGCGGAAATCCAGTTCATAAATACACGAACTTTAAAGGAGATGCGTATTTAAAAAGCTGCCCGTTTCAGAGTACTTCCTCGGTAGTTAAACGAAAATTACGCAAATTAATTTAGTACAAACTGGTGTATGCTGCAGAAAATAAGTTTTTTCTTCTTTTTTGTGTATAATTTCTACATATAATCCAACTTAATCAATTTTGTAAGATATTTTTTTGGGCCCAAACACTTGCCCAAATAGTTTTTCGTCTTTTTATGTATTGGATGATGTATCGAGCGTCCTTTCCAGTCGTCGTCATAAGGATCTGCGCTCCTTGTTTTAAGAAAATCACAAACCACCAACACAAACCGCTAGTGTAAAATAAAAACGAGTTTATCCATTTATTTATGGTCGGATGTATGTCTATCAATGTAGACTATACTCAGCCCACTCTTTGTTTGAGTTCGTATAGTTTTACAAAGTTCTACACATGCAAAAATCATCGCCTTCACACAAGATCAATCATAAATATTAGTTTGTAAATTCGTTTTCAAACAAAGTAAAATTACCTCATAAACAAATAGACAGCATTTCATGTAACAAATATCAAGCAGTGAACGAAACTAACAATAAAGAAACTATCGAATATGACGAAATTACTAACCGATAAAAAAATTCTAAGACGGAATTATGCTGAAGTAGGATTTATTGTCCAAGACGTTACAACTCAATCATTAGAACATATTAAAACAAAACCAGAAAATATAAAGAAATAATTAATATCAGACAAAAAACCTGGTATTAATCATGAACTTACCATAAATAAAGACATTCACATAAGTATAACACCAAAGATGTTAAAATTAGTTAACTATTATGAACATAATTTACAATTTTTATTTATGTAAATATTTGACTATGTTTGAAAATAGACATAACTCCTATTTTTCAGCAATTTTTGGCGTTCTCTTAGCGGATCTCCTATTACCGTTCCAGACAGTGTTTCCTACTATTTACTACAACCTTATTAAGTAGTGGACCAAATGATTTTCAACCGATGAAACATTTATTACATTTTCTCCAGATTTTATTCAAAACGATTCACTATAATGTAGTTAAGCAATTACGTTGGCTGTGATATTCGCTTATATCGATCCCAGTTCATAGTGTAACCAGTTTCTAATTGATGACGAGCCCGTTCTGATTAATTACTTTGACCCTACTTACATGCAATTATATATTCTATTCATCTTACTTTAATCGGTCGCGTGGTTTCTCCTACACATACCTGATTAAAATCACGAGGACCGTATCAAACATCAGCTATATTCAATGGTGTGATCCTTTCCATATTATGAGTAGGCAAGCTGAATAATGTAACTGTCTGTTTTAAAATAATTGCGTTTTCATATTTCGCAGATTTTAATTTCCTTCTCAACTCCAAATCAGGTATAACCGTTACCTATCAAACAGTTTTGGTTTATTGCCAGTTGACTCAATATATTTACTCAACAAATCTTTTCAACTTATTTCATTACAGATAGTATTACTTTTAATTGGTAATAATTCACTTTAAAAATTGCATTTGAACTTTGAAACTCATTTTATCTGTTTAAAATCACAGATCCTTAAGCTCATTTTTATAAAAGATTTATCACTTCTAGTCTCCATACGATATTGATAATTTGAATTAAATTCAAGCATTCTGTAAATGTCTTTCAAACCTATCAACTTTACATCTCGAAAATGGGAATATACTATCGCTCCTCCCAATTTGAACGTAAAATCACTCATTCAATTAGCCAGTTCAACGAATTTAACTAATAATCGCTCTGCATGTGGCTAAATAATCATTGTCATCCAAGCAAGTGACGGTGCTAAAGTTGTCCTTTATTAAATAGTTTACTTTAAATAATGCATAAGATATTAGATACCAAAACTTTATCAGTTTGATAAAGTTTTATAAAGAGATATTTTAGCCAGGTTTTGGTTAATTTTTCTGAAACCGTCGTTTTGTGTTGAAGATGATCTTTAACACACATTAAGATAACATTTACTATAATCAAGGTTGCGAACTTGATATAAAAACCTGACCCACTAAGTACATACATTTGTCAGTATAAACTAAGAAATGTACAGTGTAGAAATGGCAATTCATCCAGTAGACTGGTTTCGTTCTTATTGGGAACTCATCACGTACTGGCGAGAATTTTCCGCGGGCAGGCTCGAACCTAAGCATGTCTGCTTCGGAATCTGGTATTTTAACCACTGAGCCATCCTGTCGTACACTACTCAATCATATAATAAATAATGTCACTTGGTTAGTGCATTTTTCCTTTATGTGTGGCTCATATGGCATCCATTTAGACCCAAAGTAACAACTAACCATCCACAATCTGTCATTTCTGAACAGAAATCACACTACATGGGGAAATGGTATTGAAATGAACATTTATATACTTAAACGAGTATTGGTTGCGCGGGCGGTGAAAACATTTACTACGATTAAGGTTGCGAACTTGATATAAACACCAGGTCCATTAATTACATACATTTGTCAGTATAAACTAAGAGTTTTATAGTGTAGAAAAGGAAAATCATCAGTATTAAGTGAATAACCGTTGTATGATATCGTACCCTGTTTTTAAGTAATAAGATATTTTGACATCGGTTATATATAATGCTTTGTAGTAGTCTGTGATCGGCCCGTAGCCATAGAAATTCCGGCTTGATGACCGGCTGGCTCAAGCTAGTCAACCCGGGATTGGTAGCATGAACCTTGCCGGGCCATAAAGGGACACAGCCATCATCCCGTTTTACGTGAAGCCTCGAGTTTGGTCTAACTGCACTGTAACTTTTTGTTAAATGTGTAGTGACGGAATGAGAGCAAGCGTTCCAGACGTGAAGGGCAAATTTCGGCTGCTGAAGGAAACTTTGGCCACTGGCATCTGGGCAGATAGTGCTCATCAGCCTTGGTTGGCAGACTATCTAGGAGAAGGAAAACTCCGAATAAAATCCATCACTAGGAATGGGCGACCTAGTGTTCTTTTACAGTCCACATATAACCATGACAAGTACAACTTACAATAATTACATACTGCATCGGCCGTCGCGCAGTATAAAAAGGGTCGCCTTATCTCCTGAGCCGTGCAGGGTGGATAAGCGAAAACAGGCTACTGCAGGCAACTCCAACTCTATATTCGATTCTGCGTCCTTTCCTTCCCCTTCCTCTTCTCAATCTAACAATAACACTCTTTTAGATACTATAAATATGGTTGGTTTAGATCATAACACTGAGCCTAATACCAGGTTGCCAAATATCGAAAATGGTTCTAGTAGACGATCATTCATTAAACCTAAGTTAGATTTTAACGTAGGCGCATTTAATGTGCGAACATTAAAACAACTTGGACAGCAAGAATCTCTTGCTCGTACGTTGGATAAATTAGAAATCGAAATATGTTGCGTATCTGAAACCAGAATACAGGATCCTACGTGTATTACAGAACTAGTTGCACCGTCCCTATCTACGCGTTATTGGCTTCGAACATCTGGTTCCACAGAGTCCTCTCAAGCCGGTAAATGGGGCGTTGGTATTGCCCTTAGCGCGCGAGCTGAAGCTTGCTTAATTGAATGGATCCCTTTAAATAGTCGATTGTGTGCGGCACGTTTAAATACATCTACTAAAATCAAAGCAAAAACCCGTTATCATCGTTGCCTCTTCGTTGTATCTGCATATGCTCCTACCGATTGCAGCACAGAAGAAAGCAAGGACGCTTTTTACTCCGAATTAAGCTCCTTACTAAGTAAAGCACGAAGTTCGGATATAGTCCTGGTTATGGGTGACATGAATGCTCAAGTTGGTCGCTTAAGCAACACAGAATTTCATTTAGGTGGAAGATACACTCTAAGCTCGACTCGCAATGATAATGGTGAACGGCTTTTGGATAGCTGCGCTGAACATAGACTATATTTAAGTAGTACAAATTTCAGACGTAGTGTTAAACGTTGTGCTACATGGCGTTCTCCAGCACCCGGACAACGGTGGACTCAAATAGATCATGTAGCAATTAGTTATAGATGGCTTGGTTCCATCCAGGATTTTCGCTCTTTTTGGAACACTTATGTCGACTCGGACCATGCACTTATCCGTTGTAGATTTGCACTAAAATTTTCCGGGGAAATAATTAAGAATAATCCCCAAATTGATGTAGGCAAACTCGAACAACCGTCCTTCCGACAAAACTGAAAATATTCTAAAGGCTAATCTAACTGGTCTGAATAGCGAATATCCGAATATACTTTGGTCCAAGATAAGTTCCACTATGCACAATGCAGGTACTACTGTATGTGGCATTGCAGGCCCCCGTAGAAATAATCACTGGCTCTCTGTAAAATCTATGGAGATACTCGAAATAAAGCGCCAAATACGACCTGGCTCGACTCATAATAATACCCTTCGCAATATAAGACGCCAACTTAAGCGCAGTCTAAAAGTCGATCTAGAAAACTTTTGGCCCAGAAAGGCTAAAGAAATGGAAGTAGCTTTCGCGTTCCAACTTATCCGCGCAACAAGGCCGAGAAAATTAAACGTTAGTGAAACTATAAATAATAGTAACAACGATTTAATAATCGATAACATAAGTCGTCTTGACAGGTGGACTGAACACTTTAGAGATCAATTTTCTTGGCCACCCGCATCAGTTCCGATTCCCGAAAGCATGTCTGCATCAACAGTCTGGAATAATAGCCCCGAAGAAATGTCCGAGTTAGAAGTATGCGATGCAATCCTCTCTCTTAAACGCCGCAAAGCCGCAGGCCCCGATGATTTGCTTCAAGGATTGATTAAGGATGGTAGCGATTTAATTTCAGGAGCGTTGACCAAACGTTTTCATACTATATAGAATGAGGAAATCGTACCACTTGACTGGAATGAGTCGACCATCATTCCAATCTTCAAAATAAGGCACTCGTAATTCGTGCGATAACCATCGTGGTATAAGTTTGACTCCGGTCGAATCAAGGTTATTTGCTTCGATTACCCTACGTCGTCTTAGCGCTTTACGTGAATCACATATAAGAAAAGAACAGGTCGGATTCTGCACAGAACGAGGTTGTATAGATAATATTTTTACGTTAAGGCAAGTTCTCGAATAGAGACATTTATATCACCGTCCAACAGTAGCCGTCTTTCTAGACTTCAAGGGTGCATTTGATTCGGTGGATCGCAACGTTTTATTCCATATCTTGTCGAAAAACGATGTGCCCAAAAAAATTGTTAATATTATATGGGCTCTCTACACAAATACTTCTGGTCGCGTTAAGGTCTACAACGAATTGACACATAACTTTACAACCAGCAGTAATGTTCGTCAAGGTTGTCCACTTTCCCCATTTTTGTTTAATTTTGTAATCGATGATATTATGAACAACACTCTCTCACACATTCAGGACGCTGGAGTTGAAGTTCTCCCGGGAGATAAACTAGTCGATCTTGACTATGCGGACGATATCATACTATTATTCGACAATCAGCATGCTGCCCAGACCACCTTAAATAGATTAGCAAACGTTGTTCCGTCTTTCGGTATGAAATTCGCACCCTCTAAATGTAAGATACTGTTACAGAATGACCCACCACTCACACCAACGTTGCGACTGCAGAATGAAGATCTTGACATAGTCGACAGGTTTAAATATCTTGGGAGCTCTATCAATAACGTAGGCAATATGTCCGACGAGGTGAGAATACGGATCGCAAAAGCTAGAGTAGTTTTCTCGAACCTTCGTCATTTATGGAGAAACGCGAATATTTCACTTTGCCTTAAAGGTCGTGTTTACAATGCATCTGTACGCGCAGTCTTACCATACGCTAGTGAAACTTGGCCTCTTAGAGTTGATGATCTGAGACGCTTACAGGCATTCGATCATCGTTGTTTGAGAAGTATAGCACATGTTGGTTACCAACAACGAATAACTAACGTTGACATCCGTAGACGTACTTTTGGATCTGGCAATAAGTGCTCGTCTTTAGAAAAGCAAATAAGGCTCCATCAACTTCGTTGGCTCGGTCACGTTTTGCGTATGCCTTCATTCCGATTGCCCAATAGAGCTCTGTTCTCTCATCCAGCACCAAATTGGCGTAAGAATCAAGGTGGGCAGATTTTGACATGGCAGAAACAATTAAAGTCACTTACATCCAAATTGGGTAGTATAGGACCCATTCGTCTGCCAGGATGGGGTCCTCGTGCGCATCACAGTTCTTGGTTAGAAACCCTTAGCGATATGGCATCGAATCGAGCTCAGAGGCGATCTTGTTGCAGATGTCTATTAGAATCATCTTCGTAACTTTCTTTTCTTAGTAGGACAAAGTTAGCTGCGAGGTTTGGTTTGTTAATGACGTGATACAGTGGAATCTGCAAGGAAGCTGTATTGCTGATGTCGCCTTGCCTGAATGTTAACTTGGCCATAATGGTGTTGTGGAGAGGTTTTTTTGGCCTCATTTCTTTAAGTTATCCTGATAAATTTACTCATAGTAGCAAGGTATTTCTTCTCTCTGCTTCTCTCTCTCTCTCGCAAATCTCACTAATAATTTGTCTAAATTTGCTTATATACTTTTTTCCACTCGTTATGGTTATATGTCAGATAAACATGATGATGATGATATTACTATGTCGAGTCCTGAAATACGATGCGTGATTATTTAGAGATCACATGATGTTTAAGGATATTTTAGGATTGGAATTCAAACATTACTGCCTTGCGCGATTTTATCAGACGTAATTGATTTTCGCTAAAGTATGGAATGCGGTAACTATATTTCTTCTAGCAATATTCAAATCAGCTATTTCGAAGAAAGTGTTAAAACAACAATTTTTCGAGACTTTACACATCTCTGTTGAAAATAAAACTGCCAAAATTTAATGCTATCAATGTATAAAAAACGTTGCTGAAACTGAATTGGAATATTATTCTACGGAAAACTCTTATAGCAGAGATGATTTTCTAAAGATGTGTCTGAGAGAATACCATTAAACATTCTCACTAAAACAGAGTCAAGAACAGACAAAAGTAAAGGCCTGATCTGCGTTTTGACTAACGCAGCTTTCATTGTTCCAGTAATTTTCTTTTTCCATAATATTTCGATCTTCATTACCGAAGATCTTCATCAGATGCATTTCACGAAACAAATGAAGCAAGCGCGTTATTTCCTTTAGACCACATAGCTGTCTAATTCTTGGCACTTAGTATCAGCAATAGTTCCATAAGCGCCATCAACACCAATTCTATTTTAGATTATGTAAGCTGCATTTTAGTGAATATACTTTTGTCGAATGCATTACATAGCCTAAAGTGAAGAAAAATTCTTCTTAACAAAAGGCGTGTTTATTATGATTTTTTGCTACGACTTACCAAATATTTGTTCACAAAGTGATGGAGCACTCATTTAATACATTCTAAACATCACTTTTTGCTTGATTAAACAATTTTTTATCTGGATCACTTTTTTGTCTTTGGACAGAAACTACCAAATTTCCAATATTGTCAACTTCATTTCAATGATATTTTCATCCTTCAGCACAGCCAATACCTCTGTGAACACTTTAAATAGAGTGTAAACAAACCTATCGGACATAAAAAGAACGTCGACGACAGAGAATCAATAGTTACGCCCATTTCCATCATCCACGTCATGGACAATAATATATCAGCAATGAAATACTGATGATTCACTGTCAGATAAGCACAAAAATTGCTCAACTCCGCTTGAGATTATAAGGAAACTGGATCGCCAATTCCTTATAACCATGGATAGTTTATAGATGGAGTTCGGACTGTTTAAGTATATCTATCACCAAATACTGACGAGCACCATTCAATGAAGGCATCTGGTTATAAGGCTACAATCGCTAAAAATCCATCGGTAGCCAAAACGCTTTCTACACCTAGCACACTTACCTCATTCTGACAATACACATTCTGCAGTGCTAAAAGCACAGTAAAACCTAACTTTACATGAGATTGAACGGCTGAATCTAATTAGTGCAGGTAAGGTTCACGTTATCTTAGCCGTTATGACCATCCAGGGATCACCGTTCGTCAAGTTGGAAATTTCTACGGTTACACGCGAACAAATTCGTGCTTTCTACGTATGAAAACAACAAAATATACTGAACAACACTGGCAAATAACGAAAGCATTCAATACAAGAAGAAAGAATACTTCTGGACTTAGCTCTGGTATAATGCTGTGTAGACTGCATTAACATATGTTATATTCATACAGAACAATTTAGCGAGACAAAATGAAATTAATATACAAAATACAGTAACTGATGACCAAGCAAGTTGATTTTTCAGAAGAAAATCAACTAACACAATGCCATACATAAAAAGAAACATTAAAATAATTTATCGCTTTTAATTTGAATCCGATGACGAACGAAAAACCAAAGATTTCGGCAGAAAACGAAAATAAAAACTTACGACGTCCATTGAATCCGACCAGCTGTAACATTCTCCACAATAATTATGCGTCAATAATTGCGGTGAGCACACAAAAGGAGGTATTTCAGCGCTGTCAACAAAACTTCCCTAAATTAATGAAATATTTTAAAGGTAGAATAAAAGAAAACGAACAATAATCATAATATATAATATGTCTAATAATATATATTTACATACACATAATAATAAGATTACAAATATCAGTAATATTTCGATGGAAACTTAAGAAAGAGCATTGTATTCTAAATATAGATTATCAGTGATGTTCAAATAAGAATCAATTTATAAAATAATGTGCATTTGATGTAGCTTGCTTATGCACACGTTAAGAAAAAAATTACATTCACAGGCACAACAGCATTAAAACTCATTTTTTTAGTCATGTGGAAATTCAAGTGAGCTCAGTTTAGGATGAACTAAACGTAGGACGAGATTGTGAACATCATTCAGATCAATTAAATTAAATCAACCAAAAATAAATCTAAATGTTAGATACTGACTATTGTATCTTTTTAAACTGTGATGAAATAAAACTCCGGTTAATCAATTTTCAAGCATCTAAAATTACCGTATCTAATTTTGAGTTTTACTTATTAATATGCAAGTACAAAATGATTAAATGAAAACTGGTTAAGCGAGCTGTGATAAAACTATTTAAATCAAGATTGCGATCGTTATATACAAAGAAGTATATACATGCATTTGTCAGTATAAATTAAGCATTGTAAAATGTACAAAATGCAATTCATTCGGCAGACCTGTTTCATCCTATTTGGGAACTCTTCAAATACTGTCAAGAATTTGCCTCAGACAGTACTTGAAGAGTTCCCAATAAAGACGAAACCAGTCTACTGGATGAATTGACTTTTCTACATTTTACAATTCTTAGTTTATAAAGGCAAATATATATATATATATATATATATATATATAAAATGGGATAGGTGTCTATATCAAGATCAGAAACCTTGATTAACGTAATTGTTATCACCGCCTTTGCAACCAATGTTCATTTAAATATACAAACGTTCAAGTAAATACCACTTCTCCAGGTAGCGTGGTGTCTGTTCTATAATGACAGATTGGGGATGGTTAGGTCTAAAATGATGCCATACACGCTCTAACAAAAAATACATTTATGCTTTAAAATGTATGTATATAATGTAACTGGGGTTTATATGAAGATCGCAACCTTGATTTAAATAAGCACTTTCTTCCGCGCAACAAAGAATAGATTAATTACCTGATACTTGCCTTGTGTTTACGTCTACTGTCTTCAATTTTACTCCGAACATTTCAGCTTCCACTTTCGGAATGCTTTTTCAACGGCCAACAGGTCCCATCAAGAATTTGACAATTATTAATTCAAGTGGTAAATTTAGTTTAGACTTCTCAATTTATACTTATTGTTAGATCTCATAAAAACAACTGACTTTTAACTGAATAAACCTGTGGCATGTATGTGTGTGCATTGTTATGTTCACCCATATTAGTTGTGTCGTTTATGTGGATTCCCTCAGAGTTTACTATAATCGTCTCATTCAGCCTAGAATTAATTATCCCAAACTCCGCAGTCAGGTTTGAAATTTGTGTTGATAGCATTTTCCAAACCATCAGACTACGTCATTTGGCTTAATACTTTTGTGGTGACTTGCTTTTGTATTTAAACCAGCCCGAAATAGGACCATTTTATAGTTACCAGCCCCAAAGGTGATTACCGCAAAGTGCATGTGTCTGCAATTGTACACTCATCAAAATGAAATTAGTGATTTAATAAAACCTACCGACGATTCACTAGGTAAGCGTACGTCATGCTTTTGTGTGTATGCAATTTTTTAGGACAGCACATATGCGTTCATAATGAAACTAAATTGATTAATGTAAATTACTCATTATCCATGAAAAACCTACTTTAAACACTTTCTTGAATGAAGAATTTTTGAGTGTCATCCAGGTAAGGCTAGTAAAATAATAGGTTCCATGAGGATAAAAGAAATTAAAAAGATAATGATAATGGAAATTTCAAAATTGCCTTTTTGAAAGAAAGATAATAGTAAAAATCTAAAAAAAGATTCTTTTTTAGCGCAAGGGTTTATTAAAAAGTGTTACAAACTATAAGGAAAATAAATTAATAGAAACAGTAAGGTGACATGTAATAAAGGGTGAAATTATAAATTAATCCTAAAATTAGTTAATAGATAGCTAAGTAATCATTCTCCACAATTTGTATCTTAATGGTAATCCAACGTTCTTACTTATTTGTTTCAGTGAATTTCTGATTCTGATTCGTGCGACCTTCGCCTCTACAGCTGTTTCATGCATTATGTCATCTCTCGATTTAATTTCGAAAGATTCTCTAATCATTCTCGACAATCTATTGCTAACAAATATTGATAAGCGCATCAACCATCCCAGTTAATAGCGTTCTGTCTCTACTGTATGACGTGCAAGATCTGATTTATTAACATGTCTATATTTGCATGCGGTTCTATGTTCCACTCTTCTTAAATTTATTAGGCTAATTTTTTCTTCTGCTGTATATAACGGTTCAGTTTCCTCCTTTTGGTTGGGAAGTTTAGTATTTATGCTAATGGTTTTTAAAAATGTACATATATTGTATTTTGATGCTACTGTTTTATTTTCCTGCTTCATTAGAAGTCAGTTATCGTGACAATCTGATCCTTTTTTTTGTTCTTACTTCATGTAATTTAAATTATGATTAAATTTGCTTATGATACTCATAATAGTAGCTTCTATTAGCCCATTAGCACTACATATTCCACAGGGATTGTCTAATTCAATCTCTGTATGTTTGGTATAAGATAGTATCAGACTTTAAATTGTCATTGATTTTAAGACGCCGTTTTCATTATATATATAGAGGATTTGACTTGAAACTACGAAAGATACCCAAGTAAATATCCTTCCTATAAGCATCTCTGTCTAATTTTGCACCAATTCTAATTAATTTGACATTCAAGCATATTAATTCACCACATTCCTTTTTAATAGAAAATTGCAGTTCGCCCACTAGACTGACTAAGTTTAAGTAATTTAACACTTCATCGTTCCAATAATTCCAAACAATTAATATGCCACTCAAGAATCGTGTATATATTTTGCATTTGAAGCTGTCATTAGAACTGACAATAAAGGCCCAACTGGAATACCTCACACTCTCTTATAAAATATCTATCTGAATAAAAAATAATTCAAATTTACCAACAATCCAAATCCAATGGTATGGATTTATCAAAATATGATATAATAAGTAAGAATGTTTACCTATTTTGTGACAGAAACTTGAATACTTAATATATTGTTGAGTGTTGGACATGAACGATAGTTCTCACAAGGTTACCTAATTTAGACACCTTTTTATGAGTGTTACCAAGTACTTGCGTCAATTCACTCTTAGAAAAAAAATTATTCTTCAAAAATTTAACTTCACCTTGTAACTTACGAGTTGGGACTTTACTTATTTTAGAGTATAGCTCTAAGTTTTCTAGTTTTTCATACATACTGTCATTATATTCAGACTGATTCATCAGAATCGTCGCATATCTTTTGCTTATATATATATATATATATATATATATATATATATATATATATATATATATATATATATAGAGAGAGAGAGAGAGAGAGAGAGGGAAGGAGAGAGAAAGTGAGAGGAATAATATAGAAGCAGTTTTAAAATTTAGACAAAACACATAAAAAACTCATTAGAAGCCACAACAACAGGTCTAACCAACTCCATTCACTTCAACTACCATCGCCATTAGCGCCATTAACTCCAATCATTATACCTGAGGCAAAATGCAACACGGTGGTCTAGCAATGAAATCGTTTCCGCTGAATGCACTGGAGTTTGAGCCGGTTGTATCAAAGTTGCAGGATAAAATGGAGACTTGACAATAGCGACTAGGCAGTGCCACTCTGAGACGGCCCGTCACAGGACAGACAATTGGCTGCAACAGACCGATATGATGACCTTCGCCTAGATAACAGGCACAATTAAAACGAGCCATACTGGCTAAATTCGATGAGGGTCGAGCGAATCGTGGCAGAAGACACGGCGGTAAACTTGCCAAACCTACATAGTTATGCACAATGTGGCATAATGACATTGTGTTAAAAATTTCCATGGTGTGTAGCTCACTTCATTAAACGAAGTACTAAACCTTCTATTTATTTTAACAACTAACAGTTTTCTGCTTCTTACGCGTAAGAAACACAGTCAACGAACAGATCAAATGCACTATAATTAGTGCTATATGCAGAAAGACTATAATACTGCATGACAATACGATTTTAAGGATATGAGCCACAATAATATAGTCTTGATATAGACTGAGAAAGTAAGTAGGTATGGTAAAAAATAAATGAGCCAAATCAACAAAATAAATTTAAGCCATGGATACAGGTAACTATATGCAGCTTCGGAACACAAATTCGGATATTTAATAGCTTATATAATATATACAACGAGCAAATAATGTAATGAATGTATTATAATTAACATAATTTTCAAAAATAGTTCACATAAAGGAAAGAAAAATGTGGATAAATCGGCGAAACTGGATCATAGATTCCTATCATCTCAAGTTCATTCTTTTAGTAATAATGCTTGTTTTCCGATTTGACTGGGCAATAATTGTTTCTTTCAGTGTTATTTTTATTTATCTGCAGCAATTAAAGCATTTCATGTTTGGCTAGGTGGCGATTTGCGAGTGTATGTGTGCAGGTGTAATTGTTATGGTATTACATTAATCCTGATACACGACTACTTTTCTACCAATGAATTATGAATTAAATAGGTTACGCTATTTAATTGGTTTATTCAACCTACTTTTTATACTTCCTTATTGTTGCACAGTGGCATTCGTGTTTTATACTGGTGATAAAGGAGGATAAGTATATTGTAATATTCGTCTTTCTAGTTGTGCAGTTTCTGTATGGATATGAAGAAAAACTGAAACAAAAGTTAAAACAAATTCATTAAGGTAACATAGCATTAAATCGAAGAGTTTAATCTACCCGGAATAAACGAAATAAAAAGGTATAAATAATGAATAACTGTTGAATAGGAGCGAGATCAAATATAAGCAGATATAAAAAGGACAACAGTTTAAATGAAAGTGACAACAATTAATTAAATCAAGGTAGCAATCTTGATATAAACACCTGTTCCACTAGGCACATACATTAGTCAGTGCAAACTAAGCATTGATTAATTAAGAAAATGCATTACTTCTAGCAGACCAGTTTAGTTCTTATTGGGAACTCATCACGTACTGTCCAGAATTTTCCGCAGAAAGGGCTCGAAGCCGGGCACGTCTGCATCGGAATCTGTTGCTCTAATCTCTGAGACCGAAGTAACCAATGATCGTTTAGCTATACAAATGTTCAAGCCAATACCAATTTCCCCAGACAACGTAGTATCTGTCCAATAATTACTGATTGGTGTGGTTAGTTTTAACTTTAGGTCTAAGAAGATACCATATACGCTCCAACCAGAAAAAAGGCTAACCAAAAAACATTAGTATATAAATGAAAGATGTGTATTGTGCAGCAGGATGGCACATCGGATAGAGCAACAGATTCCGAAACAGACGTGCACAGGTTCGAGCCCTGCTCGGCAAATTCTGGACAGTATGTGATGAGCTACCAATAAGAACGAAAACGGTCTACTGGACTAGTTTCCTTATCTATATTATACAATGCTTAATTTATACTAACATACGTATGTACATAATGGGGCAGGTGTATTTTAAGATCGTAACCTTGATTTAATTAGCAGTTCAAATTAATAGGCATAATATAGACATATTCAAACAGTCGAATAATTCATTCATTAAAACTATCAGTATAAAATAGCAGAAGAAACAAAAGCAATGTAAAAATATTCAGTATTAAGATAAACTCCTGTACCAGCAGACTTTCATCCATTTTACTTTGTAGGTTCATTATCTGGATGAATCATTCCGAGCGATTCCTTTTTATTTTTCTTTCCCACTAACTAGTGTTTCAATGATTACCAGATATAAAAAATCAGCTATTGATCAGCATTTGCCTTTGTTGATCATTGAAAACCGATGAAATAAAGAGATTTAGAATGACTTAGGTTAGCTGAAATGTATTTGATTGATCAGGCGAATAGGAAGGTAGCTTTAGAACCACGGTGGCAATATCATATATATATATATATATATATATATATATATATATATATATATATATATATATATATATAATAAATCTATTTTTTAATAATAATTCCGTTCAATTTTCTATGGGTTACCGCGTGAACAGTTGTATGTATACTGATGCAAATAATACGCATTGAAACATAGGCTCCAATAGAATTAGATGATCCAAAGAAGTTGTTAAATAGTAATAAGAAACTAACACAACTGTTATGACAACAACATATACAATGCAACGATACTTGGCTAAAGATGTTTCAGTGCTATATAGACGGCCGCCACATTAGAACCTCTACACGTTAAGGATGTTCTCCAACTCGTGCAATTCATTTCGAACCTCATTCCTTCGAACTTGGAAAAATCATAATGGAGACCTCATTAACAAAAACAAGATAACAGGTCTTTGCCCCAACACGAAAAGAAGCATTGATTTCGATTTCAGAACAAAATAAAAGAGGAACGTTTTATTAGCTACGCTGTTCGCGATATTCCGCAGACTGAAGAGTCAGGAAATACTTCATGTTCTGCACTTCAGAAACCGAAGGCACCCGTACACCAATGGCGGAAAGATCAAAGCCAATGTCGGGTAGGTACATGAAAATCAGAAAATCGGTTACGCTTTGACGTTAAATCCAACTCGTTAGCAACATTTTGACAGTGTTGATTGTCAGCCGCTTTATTATTTGCACCAGATTTCTATAGAATATTACGAGCCACGATTTTATAGCCTCCTTGTTTCGCATCAGTTGTTACGTATTGAAGAGATAGCAAGAAAGAGGTGAATTTCTCTCGCTAGAAAGCAAATCGTAGCCTTCTTAACCTTACTCACCATAGCGAATCAGATGCTGTTTTGGATGTTATCGAATATTATATGTAGCTCAATAAAAGCGAAGGCGTCTACGAAGGTTAGCTACACTCTTTTTATTCACTTAAGAGCAGTTATCATTTCGTATTTCGAGCGGCCGCATGAAGTGTCATTAAAATCGAAAGCTTGCAGCGAAAAAGACTGACCAAATTCACAAATTGAATCAGAACAGAACTTGTGGAATCTATACTTCATCCAGTTCTGTTTGATGCTAAATACAGGATTGAATGGACTAATATCATTGTCACAGATAGTTTTGGCCACGATTTACGTTTCTACGCTTACCATGTCGTCTTTGCCATTTGAATTGAAATCAACGGAAGACTGTAGAATTCACGAACACAACTCAAAGCCAGAGTCCACAACCGATAGTTTTAAACCAAGTGAATGGTTGAGATTAGGCTCGTTTGCATTTATGACTCCACGAACCAGGTTGTATACGCGGAACCTAGTATAGTCCAAACCAGAATTCATGACTTTCCGGACAAGAAAGGCATTTGATATTTGAATAAAGTTTGAAGACGATCATTGATTACGCACAGGAGATAACATTCACTGAAATCAAGGTTTTGGATGTGAGACAAACTCTAATCCAATTTCATTTTATCAGTCAAATAACGCCAAAATTAGCGTACAGTGTTCATACTGGCGCATTTCTGCCATCCATCCGAGCAAGAAGGCAATTCTCAACATAGTCTATGGCTTCGGATCTAAACAATTATTATGGCAGTGTATGAAGCATTTAGCTGAAGATAACAACCAGTGAGTGTATTAAGAGTAAAATTAAGGGCTACCTCGAGATTCCTTCTCTGTTACAAAAACAAAGCATTTATACGAGATTTAGGGACATTAAGCTGACTTTTGTGACAAATCTCAACTCCAGTTGGCCTTGCGGTAGTTGCCGAAAAACTAAATCTACGAAGAATTTAATGGTGAATATGGTAACAGTCTTTATAAAAGTCTACGCTAATAGTAGAATGTTTGGTGAGACTTAATAATGAATGATATCTTAGCTTATTTTAGCATTCAGCGCGCCAAAAAATATAAATCGAACAAGTTGGCCAGAGTGGTATGGATACTCAGTAGATGGGACTGCTGAACTTATTTACGCACATAGGGAAAAATTCTAAATTCGACTATCTTTAAAGAATTAGAATCGAAAAACTCATGGTAAAGAAGGAAATACTTTCTGAAATGATTCGAAGCCACATTAACTTTTTAAACTGTTTGTCATCAGAATGCAGCCATTCTTTTTCTTATGTGAACTTTCAAGTTCGTTTTTACAGTGCTCGTATATCGCGTGTGGAACACTTAAGAGAAGGAAATTCGAAATACGAATCATACATATCAAATGGAAATGGGTTAACTACTATTATTTTAAAGCCCACGCATAACCACGAATTTTAATAACACATTTATTCCATGGTTATAATACTGAATTATCAATTTATAAATACGTGTATCACAGTTATGTTTCGAAAATTGATATCATCAACATCATCATCATGCAAAAGCATACAAAAACCAAGTGACTAATGTTTCCATGACAAAAATGGATATACTGATCAATTAAAATATTTTCGTGCGTTTTAATGCTTTTATCTACACTCACCATGATATATGCTGGACTGCCTTACTAAGGTTTCTGATGGGTCGAGTTTTGATTCACACTTCGAACCAAAACATCGTCGCTTATTTTTCTAGGAAAGGCAATTAAATAAAAAATTAAAGCAAAGATATAAAAAATAATACGACAAATAGATTTCAAATTCTCTCGCATACAAAAGCATTATTCATAAAAAGAAAATAATCTTCTGATTGGTAAAACAATAAATCAAGACAACCTATTTAGTATCTTCTAAAAATTTTTCAACATTAAAATCTAAGTAAAAATTATAAAAGCATAATCTAAACCGATAACAAAGTGGCATTTGGGATACCACGCGCATAATATTATAAACATATTTCACTGTTACGTCAAGGAAGCCGACTTCTCCCTGTGTAAATCATTAATAGTGAAGGAGATTAAGTAGAATAAATAGACGCAATATTTAATTTAATATAAGCAAAACTTACCGGTAAGGGATTAGCTTTAGCAATCGCTTTGCTCACTGCAGTGAATAGCTTTTCTGTCCATTGTGCATCAGTCCGACCAACTGATGCTGGTAGATTTGGATACAAGGAAATCAACTTTAAGTGCTCTTTAGGACAGGCATAGAACTGAGCAGGCCTATTGGCTGTCGCAGAAACACTTCTTGAAGAAGCTGTCGACTCAGCTATTTCAGTTGGCTCCGACAAATAGAGATTTAAATCAGAGAGATCAGTATAATCGTTTGATATGTCTGGGAAAGTTCTAGAACATCCAGCATTTGAGTCTAAACGGGACCAGTAAACTTCAGCCGCATGAATGCAACCATCGCAGGTTAGAGAAGGTAATGCACCAAAAGCAATAGATACACTGTCTTCACCTTGCTTAAATAGGCAATAGGAAAAAAGAAATGGAAGTCAAAAAGTAATATAAATTAATAATATTGATAGAAAGCCGAAGAAGGTAGTTTTAAATATTTTGCAATGCCACGTTTTGCATACGCGGGTTGTAGCTTTGCACCAACAGTTTCACAAAAATCCGATTGATCACAATCTCCATGTCTGTATCTATATTGTCTTCGATCGGGCTGGGTGGGTATTCGGCCCTTTCTTCCGAAGGCTTCAACATCGTTCATACTAACCATTGGAAATGCGGTTCTATCCAATCTTTGTTTATTGGCAACGTTTCGGTACGTTTTATCCAGCACCATCATTAGGCCACTATACAGAGCACAATACTCACAATAGCAGATTTTAGCAACTGTGGTAACCTCGTTCCAAAACCGTTCTATTTATATTTTTTGGAAGAAATGGACGAATACACACCCATTCCGATCGAAGACAAAACAGATACAGACATCGAAATTGTGATCAATCGGATCTTTGTGAAACTGTTGGTGCAAAGCAATAACCCGTGTATACAAAACGCCACATTGAAAAATATGAAGCTGGCACCCCGCGAAAATTCAAAGGATAGTTGTAAATAGTTTGATATGGACCCACAAAACTTTCACAATATAGCATTTTGGAGTACTTTAAGCTAATGATATCTTAATTTTAAATAAATTTAATATTTTCAGGTGTTCTAAAAATATAAATTTATATATATTGGGAGAAATATAAATGGTTCTAGTTTCTATCAAATATTATAAGCAAATCATGTGACACAAAATTATTTACTATAAAAATCGCATTTCCTTCCAAAGAAGTTTACCAGACGCCAGAGAGCTATTCTAATTAACATCTGAGTTAAGCAAGTCAGTTTGTCTGACAACATTATTGTTAACATTGATGCTTTTAGAGGTATATTAAATTACATCATGCATATTTTTTGCTTTATTTTAATTCACGATGTAAGCGATTGCCTACATTCTCTATATGTTAACCTGGCTCGTTTTATAACACGCATACATAAAGGACATTGGAAAAAACGTTACACAATTTACTTTAACAAATGTATAACGTGTTAAGTGTATATTACAGATTCTTCATGAAAAGTAGCAGCTGGGCAAGAAACGCTTGTATAAATAGTATTATAAATTATATTCGTGATGACGTGTGTACATCTTTTTGATCTAATATGAACTAACTTGCTACTAGGTGCGGAAAACAATCATCACAACACAGAAGTCATACCAAACATAGAGGTGACAGTGAATGAAATTATTCTGTGAATAATTACCTATATATATAAGTGAATATATATATATATATATATTTTAATAAGAATATATATATATATATATATATAGCATATATGATGCCGGTAAAAAATGAAAATTGCATAAATAAGTAAAATGCAATTCATCAAATATACCGGTTTTGTCCTTATTAATAACTCATAAAGTAGTCGCCAGAATTGTTGCAACCGGGTGGCATCTCGTCCACTACAATACCATAGCCACTAATGACCTTTTCATTTATATTCCACATTGCGCTTTTATTCAGCCTTTCATTTAGGCAGATCCTATTTGATTTAACTAACGAGCTAGTGTTACATATATCCACACATGGCCTATTATTATAAGACATTGACCATGCCAACTGTGGAACTAATAATTTATTTACGTCCAATAATTGGATTGCATGATATATTTGTAGTAGGTATAATACAAGACTCTTAATCGAATGCCCCTTGCGTAATATATAAAGCACGGAAATTCTAACAACTTCCTATCGAATTTCCAATAAGGAGAAAACCGCTTTAGTTGATGTATTACATTCACTATCTAATGCAATGTTTAATTTATATCGACAAGAAGCTTATAATCAAAACCTAACCTAATACTCTCTCTCTCTCTCTCTATATATATATATATATATATATATATATATATATATAAAATTGCACCCAATATATATTTGAACGCACATACATGACGATGTATAGACTATTAGGGATTTGGAGGGAATTTGCAATTGACCCTTGGCTTCCACTCTCATGATTCTCTATGTGCATAAAATGTTAATTTTTGCCCAAGAGAAGTTCGTGTTATTGATTCGATTTAATCGTCGTGAGACTGGTTGGTCGCCTCTAAATGGCAAGTTTAAGAAAAAAAATTTTGAAGGTATTCTCTGTTGTACGAACAGGACTTGGTCTGATGTTGGCATCTATGAATCGCTCCGAGTATTAGTTCAATATCAAAAGTAACCTCAGGAAGTCTAGCTCTTCCTCGATCATGTGTTCAGAGCAGATCTACCTGATTTGGTTTACTAGGCAGTTAATGACGTTTATATTCTGAGCATTTGAGATACTAATGTTATAATGAGCTAATTGTCAAACGAAAGAAGATTTTATATGAAACGCCAGTGTTAAATCATCATTTTGTTATCGAGTAAGTTGGATGTGTAAGAAAGGAAAAGCAATGCCTATCTCAATCTCAAGAGTGAATTCAATGTCTAGATCGGCTTAGTCATGTTTCCTAATTTCCACTGAATGGTACATGTATACATCTTCCGGGAGAGGTGTAATACAGCGTCCAATAGCTACACAATTGAAATCTCGGAAATATTTACCTTCAGATGTAAATACCTCGTATTGAGAACATGCCAATATGATGTCTTTGAAGTCATTAGCATCTATTGAAACATTTTGGAACTCATTCTAATCGGCTTACAGAAGACAGTTCTCGTTTTTTTCCAATGTAACGTTCGTCAATAAGGATTATACGTGAAGTAATGATTTTGTTTATTGTTTCTTCTCTTTAGCTCATTCGCTAGCTGGGAAGAATCCTTTATGGTGTTTACGTTTATAGCATTTCGTAACGGTTGAAGTATTGTGAAGGTAAACTTCACTGGTTTATGTAGCGGCGCATTCATCATTGACATAATAGGCTGTATCAGCCGAGTTCCTGAGGCTGTTGTGATTTTATGATTTTGTTGTTTGCCGTAGTCTTGTGAGGTCAGTTCCGTCTAGTTTCGCTTTCTGAATGTAACCTTTGAATAAATGCAAATAAGAACATCAGGATTAATAGGAAACTTCAACTAAGCAGGGAATTTAACCAGATTTATTGTGCGGTCTTAAATTTATTTGCCAGATGTTATTCTTACCAATGTTTCTAGCTTTACTGTAATGGTACTGTACGAGTGCGAATGAAATGACTTTACAATAAAACTAGAAGCGTTGTGAGAATAACAGCTGACAAATAAATTAAAGACACCACAAGAAATCTAGACAAGTTTCTTACTGAATCGAAATTTTTTACTAATTCTGATGCTTTTGTTCACAATTATTCAAACGCTATTTGAAAAAAAATCGGAAAATTTTAATCTCATTAGGAGCATAATTTTGCATCATTAAAAAAATAGAGGTGAAAGCGACGTTATGGAAATCCAGGCTGGAACAGAATGCGTCTACAATTAATAGAAAAAAAACCTTCACCCATGAAGCATTCAATGGATCTTGATTGAATGCTGGGATAGTTAGGGGACCAGAAAAATACATAAATTTCAAAGACATCCAAATCATTACAAAATACATAAAGATGAACTAAGAAATCTAAAATCAGGCAAATCTATACGACTTGCCACACTCACCAAAGAAGCAGTTGTTATACTTCAAGTCGATATTTATAAGGTTTCCAAGAACGAGTTCATAAATGATTAATCAAAATAAGAACTAGGCAACAAACAGAAAGAGGAATCTTTTATATAATCAAACGAACATTGATTGCACGGGCAGTGATAATGATTATTATAATCAAGTTTGCGATCTTGATATAACATGCCTGACGCTTTATTTAAATACATTTTTCAGTATAGTGTATAAAAGGCAATTTTTCCAGTAGATCGGTTTCGTCCTTATTAGGAACTCACCACGTACTGTCCAGAATTTGCCGAGAACAGGGCTCGAACCTGGAACATCTGCTTCGGAATCTGATGCTCTAGCCACTGGGCCACCATGTCGCACAACTTAAGAAATGTTTAACCAGTAATAAATATTACACCGAAAAAGATAGTCGTTTTATCTTTAACATCTGATTCTGAAAACAGATCAGGTTTTAGAAAAAGTTTTAAAAAATGAAACGTGTCAGAACAAACTCATTAAACTATGTCAGATTTAGGAACTCATCCGATGCATCCCACTATGCCAATGATCATTGTACCACAATATAAACCACCTAAACTTCAATGAAAACTACTCCAACCACTACGAGACGGCATAAACACAAACACCAAAAAGGACTCTTTCGAGCAAGCAGATGAACTAAAGGGGAAACAATTCAAAAAATCAAAATAACCTCAATTGACGTTTAATCATTGTATACAAACATTCAACTAAAAAAAGATTATCTGGTGTGGCCTTACTAAAAATGAGCATCGAGATCGTCCTATAGTCTTAAAATTATCATGTACGATAAACATGCAATTTACACCTGACTGAGATTATTACCGATAGTTCCGCGTTGTAGCTAAGGAAACCAAATTGCACCTCTCCTAGAAGATGTATGCATGCACCATCTTGAGAAAAGGAGCCTTAAAAACAAGACTAACCAGTGAATACTTTACAAAAATGTATTTAGATTATCTACCATTGTTCATCCCAGACGCAGCAGAACAAGCCGAAATCATGAAACACGCCAATAACTCGATCCGGATATCAAATTAACTGTTGAGATAGAGAAAGGCAACACTTTTCTCTTATTGAATGTCCGGTTTACTCTAGAAAAAAATTAGTGATTTGACAAAAAAATTAAGTATAAAATCTCATTTCCATGGGCAATAGATGTGTTAGGACAGTAGTAATCAGAAATATTTATTAACAAGCAAACAAGCCCAATCAGGAAGATCTGTTTTAAACACAAGATCAAGGCAGAATCACACGGAGCGGCTCATAGATTTCAAAATCAGACCACGTCTGATTCGTACTACTGAAAATGCTATTAAAACTATTTTCCAAAACTTACAGTTTATAAGCGACACGCCAGCCTTAACAATTTCATGGCGGTCAAACCAAATCAATAATGCGAATGGCTCTAGTTCAACGGTTAACATTACATTTAGCACAGAAAGACTAATGTGGATGGAAACAAAGGATCAATTGTAATTTCTTTCAAAATCCTTTCATATTCTATACACACAAACACACACACATCCACACACAGATATATATATATATATATATATATATATATATATATATACTGATTAGAAAGAAAGAACACATCAATAACAGTGGATAATGACCATTTATTTCAGAATACCAACTACTCTACAATCTTTCATTTGAATATGTGGGTGGCAACAAATATGACTCGGTTTTCTATTTCTTGTTTTGGATGATTGATGTGTGTATGCGTTTGTGTAAAGGTCCTTCTCACTGTATTGCAAAGTGATGTCTGAGATCTGGTCATTATTGTATTGATGGCTTGAGAATTAACCATTTGTTCGAATTACCTGATCTGTGTTTTGACTAACGCAGCTTTCATTGTTTCAGTAGTTTTCTTTTGCAATATATTTCGGCCAAACTTACCGTTGACTTTCATCAGTTGCATTTTGTTTCACAAGTTTAACAAACGAAACTAATGAAGCAAGCGCGTTATTTCCTCTGGCCATAAAATTTATATTTATACTTCAGACTGACCTTTCATTAGATATTCGCGTGTCACATGTGTGTGTGTACATTTTCATAACTGTTGTTTTCATCTAACCAATTTAGACCAGAATGGATGAATGATAATTTAACAATTGCATGCGTTAACTATTCGTTTTACACACTCAATGTAAATGACGTAACTGAGATTGACCCCACTTCAGATGGGGAGACCCATAATTCAGAAACACTCGTCATAAAAACATGCCGTGAGTGATAAAACTAGAAGTCCGAAAGACCAATGCACATGTTAAATTTCAATTCAAACCACTAGGATTGCACTCAAGATAGACAAGTTAATAACAGTAATGTACATACCATTAAATAGGCACACACGACGCATGTGCATGTGTACGTGTATGCATAACAAAGAAACTTCGTTAAAATATTATTGATACACATGTACGTACATCTAAATGAAACCGCAGTCAATATACATTAAGTTACCCTTTGCATACGTCAGACAAATTATTACTTATAAATATTGTATTATTAGAATAATTTCAATAGGTAGGGTGGGGGTGCAAAACAGAAAATTAGGGTTGAAATCACTAACGAATAGTTAGAGATGAAATTTTGAAAGACTATATTCATAATAATCGATATTCATTACTTGAACAATAAGCCCACTAATTAGTCAATCTTAATCCGATGTTCTTAATCTTTTACTGGAGCTAGCTTCAGTTACCAATTCATGCAATCGCCTTTTTCTTCCACTAGCTAGTGCAGTATTCCAAATCGGACCTAAAGATTTTTCAACAGCTGTTTCATTCATAATATTATCTCTAGATTTAATTTCTATAGATTCCCTAATCAATCTCGTCATCCTATTACGACTACATATTGCTATGCGTTTGCATTCCTCCCAGTCGATAGTATGCCCAGTCTCCACTACATGACGAGCAAGATCAGATTTAGCAATATTTCCATACTTACACGCAGTTTTATGTTCACCTCTTCTTACTTTGATTGGGCACATGGTCTCACCAACATACTTGAGACTACAATCATTGCATGGGATCTCATACACTCCTGATGTTTCTAAGGGTTCAATCCTTTCTTTTTGGTTATGGAGTATAGTGCGAAGTGTAAAGGGCTGTTTTAAAACGTCCTTATATTGTCTTCAAAGCTAATGATTTCACTTTTCTACTTAATATAGAGTCCGGTAATACCATGACCTTCCGCTCTTCCTTCTCCTTATCCGCTTTTATGTGCCTCAAACTAGGATTAAATTTCTTCACGACGTCCAACATTGTTGCATCTATTAAATGAGGAGGGTAACCATTGGCCTTGAATATATGTTTTTATGACGAGTGTTTCTGAATTATGGGTCTCCCCACCTGAAAGTGGGGGCCATCTCAGTTAGGTCATTTACATTGAGTGTGTAAAACGAATAGTTAACGCATGGAATTGATAAATTATTATTTAGCCACTCTGGTCTAAATTAGTTAAATGAAAACAACAGTTATGAAAATGCACACACACACATGTGACACGCGAATATCTAATGAAAGGTCAGTCTGAAATATAAATATAAATATTATGGCTAGAGGAAATAACGCGCTTGCTTCATTTGTTTCGTTTGTTGAACTTGTGAAACATAATGCAACTGATGAAGGCCTACGGTAAGTTTGATCGAAATATATTGCAAAAAGAAAACTACTGGAACAATGATTCTAGTCGAGGGCGTGTTCGGTCTTGCCTGGATACTAGTAGATTGTTGTTGAATTTTGTTATTTTTGGCCAGTCGATTAGAATATCATGTTGATAAAACTTTGAATATTTAGGCTAGGTGCTTGTTGTTTTATATAAAGGGCTTCTTTTATTAGTGTGATTTTTCTTCCTAATTAGAAATATACTGTGTAATATTCGAAGGCAATGGACATAATGAAGTATATATATATATATATATATATATATATATATATATATATATATATATATATATATATATATATAATGTGGAGTACAAAAAGCAACTAATCAACAGAATCAAACAAAATTCACCACAGAAATTAATTATAAATAAACAGGACCTTATACGCAATAAGCAAACACTTTGTTATTAAATGTTTCCTTTTCCTAATAAAACGATACTACGTAATAATGTTCTAAACACTGTAGAAGATGGCAAATGCTACTGGTAGACTACTTTTGCTTTTTAATAGACACTCATCAGTGACAGCTAAAATTGCTGCGGAGGAGATTTTAATCATATGGCTTAAATAAATGCAACTGGATGAGTCGTAAGACTGAACCAAATGCAAAGGTCGGAGAAAGTAACTCTAGCTTTCGCGCTTCTCATATTCGCCTCGTCACTCACATTGCTTGAGTTATTGATACAGTTAGCAAGATATGTAAACCTGTCAACTAGTTTAGATCCTCGTTCTGAAGTCACATGGTAGAAGATAGCGATGTATGATCCTGTAGAACTATCTTACACTTATAGGAAGCGAATTTCATACCAAAATTTCATGAAGTTAATCCATTCAAAGAGGCCTTAGCAGAATCTCAGCTGTCGTTTCCATAATTAAAATCAAATAAACAACCTTTATGGAGAATTTCAACACCTGCATCCTGAAAGTATGGACAAATATAGTTCATAAAGGCATATTTCACCGCCAGTAGAAAATTTGTTCGATAAATGATTGTAGATTCTAACGCGAACAGAAGTACTTTTGTATAGAGCACGTTTTATATTTCCAGTGATCAACAGAATATCGAATAAAAAGGTGATCTATTGAGTCAAATGCTCCCTTGCAGACTAGAAATAAGGATATAATGGAATAGCGAAATACATGTCGCTGTTCAAATACTTTCCTTTGAGTAAAAGTATTATCCTCATAGCCTCGTCGTAATCGGAACTCAGCTTCCTTTTAGTACGTTATTCACACGAAGAAAATAAACTAGATACGGGTGAGATGGGAATAAAATACGACCCGCTGCAAGCAACCGGCACAGTCGCATTTTATATATTCAGAAAATAATTACTCAACACTATAATTTTTTTGCCATCATCCTTAAATGAGATTAGTATCAGATCATCGGGGGCTGCAGCTTTGCGATTTTTAAGAGGCCAGTTTAAGTTCTGTATTTCTAACTAGAATGGTTGTTTCATTTTAGCGTTTTATGTTGCGGATACATACTTTCGATGATCGGGACTGGTGCCTGTCCAAAAAAGTTGATCTTTGAGGTGCTCAGCATGTCTACTAAGACAGCACATTTAATCTTGACGGAGTTGCATTGATGCGCACCTAGAATAATTGTAATTACCTGATCTGCGTTTTGACTAACGCAGCTTTCATTGTTCCAGTAATTTTCTTTCATCAATATATTTCGGCCAAGCTTACCGTAGGCCTTCATCAGTTGCATTTCACGAAACAAATGAAGCAAGTGTGCTATTTCCTCTAGTCATAATATTTATATACCTCAGACTGACCTTTCATTAGATATTCGCGTGTCACATATGTGTGTGTGTGTACATTTTCATAACCGTTGTTATCATCTAACTAATTTCGACCAGAGTGGCTGAATAATAATTTATCAATTGCATGCAATAACTATTCGTTTTTTTAACACACTCAATGTAAATGACGTAACTGAGATGGGGGAGACCCATAATTCAGAAACACTCGTCATAAAAACATGCCATGAGTGATTAAACCAGAAGTCCGAAAGACTAATGCACATGTTAAATTACAATTCAAACCACTAGGTTGTACTCAAGATAGAGAAGTTAATAACAGTTATTGGCGCACGCCATGCATGTCCTTGTGTATGCATAACTAAAAAACTTCGTTAAAATATTATTGATACACATGTACGTACATCTAAAAGAAACTGCATTCAATAGACATTAATATACCCTTTGCAAACGTCAGACAAATTATTACTTATAACTATTGTATTATTAGAATATTTCCAATGGGTAGGGTGGGGGTGTAAAACATAAAATTAAGGTTGAAATCACTATTTGTTTTAAAATCAAATGAATAGTTAGGGATGAAATTTTGAATACTATATTCATAATAATTGTTCATTCATTTGTTGAATAAAGCCCACTAATTAGTCAATCTTAATCTGATGTTCTTAATCTTTACTGGAGCTAGTCAGCTACTCAATCCATGCAATCGCCTTTTCTTCCAATTAGCTAGTGCCGTATTCCAAATCGGACCTAAAGATTTTCAACAGCTGTTTCATTCATAATATGATCTTGAGATTTAATTGCGTTACATTCTCTAATTAATCTCGTCATCCTATTACATGACTACATATTGCTATAAGTTTGCATTCCTCCCAGTCTCCAATGGTTACCCTCCTCATTTAATAGATACAACAATGAGGGACATGGTGAAGAAATTTAATCCTAGTTTGAGATACATAAAAGCGGATAAGGAGAAGGAAGAGTGGAAGGTCATGGTATTACCGGACTCTATATTAAGTAGAAAGTGAAAACATTAGCTTTAAAATACAATATAAGGACCGTTTTAAAACAGCCCCTTACACTTGGCACTATACTCCCTTACCAAAAAGAAAAGATTGAACCCTTAGACTCTTCAGGAGTGTATGAGATCCCATGCAATGATTGTAGTCTCAAGTATGTTGGTGAGACCATGCGTCCAATCAAAGTAAGAAGAGGTGAACATAAAACTGCGTGTAAATATGGACATATTGCTAAATCTGACCTTGCTCGTCATGTAGTGGAGACTGGGCATACTATCGACTGGGAGGAATGCAAACGCATAGCAATATGTAGTCGTAATAGGATGACGAGATTGATTAGGGAATCTATAGAAATTAAATCTAGAGATAATATTATGAATGAAACAGCTGTTGAAAAACCTTAGGTCCGATTTGGAATACTGCACTAGCTAGTGGAAGAAAAAGGCGATTGCATGAATTGGTAACTGAAGCTAGCTCCAGTAAAAGATTAAGAACATCAGATTAAGATTGACTAATTAGTGGGCTTTTATTCAACAAATGAATAAACAATTATTATGAATATAGTATTCAAAATTTCATCTCTAACTATTCATTCGATTTTAAAACAAATAGTGATTTCAACCTTAACTTTCTGTTTTACACCCCCACCCTACTCATTGGAAATATTCTAATAATACAATATTCATAAGTAATAATTCGTCTGACACGTGCAAAGGGTAAATTAATGTCTATTGACTGCAGTTTCATTTAGATGTACGTACATGTGTATCAATAATATTTTAACGAAGTTTTTTAGTTATGCATACACATACACATGGACATGCGTGGCGTGCGCCAATAACTGTTATTAACTTCTCTATCTTGAGTACAACCTAGTGGTTTGAATTGTAATTTAACATGTGCATTAGTCTTTCGGACTTCTGGTTTAATCACTCATGGCATGTTTTTATGACGAGTGTTTCTGAATTATGGGTCTCCCCCATCTCAGTTACGTCATTTACATTGAGTGTGTTAAAAAAACGAATAGTTATTGCATGCAATTGATAAATTATTATTCAGCCACCCTGGTCGAAATTAGTTAGATGAAAACCACGGTTATGAAAATGTACACACACACACATATGTGACACGCGAATATCTAATGAAAGGTGAGTCTGAGGTATATAAATATTATGACTAGAGGAAATAACACACTTGCTTCATTTGTTTCGTGAAATGCAACTGATGAAGGCCTACGGTAAGCTTGGCCAAAATATATTGATGAAAGAAAATTACTGGAACAATGAAAGCTGCGTTAGTCAAAACGCAGATCAGGTAAGCACATTTAATCGTCTATTAGATTATTATTATTACTATGAGATATAGTATGGCTAACTTTCCTTCTTCGGACTTGCTGCGTATTTAAGTAGGAATGAGCATCATATTCCAATTAATGCGGAAAGTGATATCCTTAATTAAATTAACATTGGTTGTGCGGACGGTGATAGGTATTTAAGTAAAGGTTGTGATCTTTATAAAAACACGTTACATCATGTACATATATTTGTCAGTATAAATTAAGAAGTGTATAATGAAGAAAAGTCAATTCATTCAGTAAACCGGTTTTATCCTTATTAGGAACTCATCACGTACTGTCCAGAATTTGCCGCTGATAGGGCAAGAACCTGGGCACGTCTTCTTCGGAATCTGGTTCTCTAACCACTGAGACACCCTGCACTATATTACACACAATTTTCTTGAATAACCCTTCATTTAGGTGGAGCATATATGGCATACGATTAAACCTAAAGTTCCAATTAACCAGTAAAATTAGTCGTTATAAAACAGACACCACGGTACCTGAGGACATGGTAGTGTATTGAACATTGGTCGCGCGGGCGGCGATAACATTTAATTAAAAAGATTGCGATCTTGACAAAAAAACCTGTCCCATTATGTACATACATTTTCAGTATAACCTAAACAGTGTATATTGTAGAAAAGGCAACTCATCCAGTAGAGAAGTTTTATTCTTATTGGGAAATCATCACGTACTATCCAGCTTGCCACCAATAGGGCTCGAGCCTGAGTACATCTGTGTCAGAACAATGTGATTTCCTCCGTATTATCCACAAATAAACAGAAACAGTTTCTACAAAGGTAGATTTTTAAACCTGTATTATGGATCGGAATGCTGATAAAATATGCAAGTCACCAGATAAATATTTACCTACCTAGTCAAACTTCTTAAATTCGAAAAATAGAATCATACAAAGAGTCAAACAATACTTTCGTGGAACCATTAACATAAATAAGCATTTAGTCAAAAATATTTTATTCAACATAAACACCACTTTTTGTTTATTAACGGCTTAAACTTTTATGTTACTTAGAGGCATTCTTTTTCTCAAAAAGTGTACACTAACACAAGACTAGCTAAAACACAACGTAAATATGTATTTAGCTTCTATATAAATGTTGAACTAGTGTTTAACATGTTCTCGGAGCAGAAAGAGTGGAAAAAAGTTGATTTGTTTAGCTAACAAATAATTTTGAAACACGATAGTTAAACATAGAAAATTGAATTAAACAACGGGCATAATGAGCAAGTATAGCTTTCATTCTAGATAAGCACAAGAAACCGATTACGAACTTCAAGCGGGTGACTCGCTAGTAATATTACAAACTAAAACGGCTGAATCAAGACAAAATACATGTAAAAAAAAGTTTTTACAATGAAAAAGAATTTTTTTCAGCTCGAATGCCTTTTCGATTTAAGGTTCCCACAGATGTGATTATTAATTTTTAGCGCCAAATAACACAAGCAGCAAGTGAACATCACTTACTGACATTCTCATGAGATCTGCAAGCGTTGTCTGATGGTCAATTCTAATTCCCCTATTAACGATTATATCTTCCATTTCAGCTACCCTAACGGATGCTAATATAATGAGATATCGAGATTACGCCATTCGCAATTTATAGCTTCTTAATCTTCGTCTTTTTATTACAAGCCAACGGTGCTTACCCCATTCAGGAGCGTTGGGAACTAGGGTCCGTCAAATATCCACTAGTCCTTAAATCCTGACGATGTAATCGTTATTCACTCGTTTGAAGTATCCATAATTTAGTTTATCAGAGTCACGAGGCACTGCTACAAAACTTCCATTGGAATTTTTTCTCTCATCTCGCTACAGTCCCCACCGTTGTAATCGATAAACAATAGCTAGTGACCATCTCACTCACCCACACATGGTCCTACTTTTGAACTTTATCTTTATCTTACAATAGTCGAACAAGATCAACTTTATTGCCAAGTAAAAATTTACAAGTATAAATCAGTTTGTAAGACGCTAACGAGAACATACTGTCACTAACCTGCATTGCAGAGCAGAAAAATGTGTTCGGATCAGAGGGCGATTGAAAGAACCGAACATGTGGTATGCAAATCTCATTGGGATAGCAGCACAAATTTTTTATGTAAACTGCTCCAAAAAGTGAAATGCAATCATTTTTTGATCTTCCATTTCGTGTATCAGTTTGTGGCAATGTCCAGAACTTAAAAACATGAAACTGTGATATTGGTCGAAAGGACACTAAAAAATGACCATTTACAGTGAAGCCCAAAAATATATCTTCTTTGGCATGCAAAGGTAAAATTGTCTTCAACTTATATGTCCGTAGGCATTGAGTGCCTTTACCAACACCATCAGAACGGCCTGTTAACTCACGCCGAAAAATGGCATTACTTAAATGATCTCTCATCTAAAATGATTAAAAACAAGCCCATATCATAAATTGAAACACAATTATTGATGTAAAAGAGCAGAATAATGCAATATGTGTATTTTTAAGAAGAATCTATTGGCCAAAGTTTGTCTCGAATTTTCATAGCGAAAACAAAAATGTAGACCCATACAAATTAAAAATCTATGCAACGTCCTTTTCGTTCCCAATCGCCGTACCGTGTAGGTTCAGGACCTTTAGGTCCGTCCATTTCACCAGTATATGGATTTATGTTATTTGGATAAGAATCGAGAGGTTCTTTTTCGACTGGAGAACGAACTTTCGGATCCACAAAGGGTTCTTTATTGGATGCACCTTATTATTAGAATTAATTATTCACATACTAGAACATTCTTCGATTCTGCCTAGAGATCCTATGTACCTCAAGCTAACAGAACATAAGCAACTTGGCTTAATTTTGCGAATAGCCAAAATCATCTCAAACTACGCGCATATTAATAATAGAAATGTGAACGCTAAGTTTAAAAATATATCGTCTAAGCGTGTAAAGCTTCCAGTTGAGGTATCGTGTGACGTTAAACAAGGTGGCAAGGTAAAGAAATGAACTATTTAGGCCCTGAATATAGCCGTCAAAACCTTAAAAGGAATGTAAACGTCCCAGCTTTTTTTTTAGAAAAGAATATCTTTATTTGGATTCAAACCACACATATTCCATCAAATAATAAAATTGTTGGCATCAAAGGCCAACTGGCTGAACCATTGAAATAGCAAATCAAGGGTAGGATATGTGGAGGTGAGTGGAATTGTGACTAGCAAAGTATTTAATAGCAGGGATGGTTGGGGAGGGGAAAAGTTAACATTAATATCAAGATAGTTCAATCTGGTGAAAAATAAATATAAATTAAGTTCCATTTGACTAGACAAGATCAATTGGAGATAGTCCGTGAAGTATCAGATCTTCAAGGTGAATGTGAGATCGAAAACAAAGATGGAGATGAAAAGATGGCGGCCCGGAGGTAGGCGTCGACCGATGGAGTCCATTGTCGTGACGATTGAATTGATGGAGCAAAGCATGGACATGGATGGAATTAGCAGGATTGAGGCGAGCGAGTCTTGCAGGGATCGCAGGCATCCGTAGAACGTGATTGTGATTGAAAGAAGACCAGAAAGAGTCGAAGTCCGAAGCGAACCGTTGGTGGATCGGTAGGGCTTTTGGGTTTCCGGTCCTCCGCTAAAACAAGAAAGAAAAAAGTTGGATGAGCAAAACGTAGTAGAGTATCCACAACGTGGATATAATGGGGTTAAAAATGGGCTGAGAGGTGGTATTAGTGAATCTAGAAGAAGAGAATAAGACCAGAGAGTTAAAGTGGAATATTAGATGGCTGCCTGAGGGATTTCGCCCTCCAAAGTTAGTAGTGAGGATAGCCTGGGGTGAAGTAAATGTTATGGATTGAGAAGGAACCAGTTTCTTTTCCAATCGGTCGTATCACAAAGAAGTTTGTTGAAGAAGTACTGATGGGCTGCCTTTTTGAATTCGTGCTGGGGTAGGAGCTTTATGTCTGTGGGAAGAGCGTTGAAGACATTAGTGGCTTTGGAGAAGAGATAGATTTTTTTAAATATGGTGGGGGTATGGTTGGCTTGGATAGAAGAGTTACTAGAACGTGTGGCATAGTGGTGACTGGGGTGGGCAAAGTTAGGGAGTGGTAAGCAAGTTGTGATCTTGTGGATAAAAGAAATGACGCGAAGGTGACGGGTGAACCAAAGCGGAAGAAGGTTTGCCAGGAGAAGGAGTTCCACATAGTTTTAGCATTTCGGAAAGACTCGCTTTAGAAATCTGGAGGATACCTGTTCAATAGTATAGGAGGAGTCGAGGGTGAGAGGACAGTAGAATTTGCTGGCGTAGGAAATGAGGGGCAGAACGCAGACCTTGAATAACGTGAGTTGGAGAGTGGGATTGTTAGTCTTAAAACAGACCAGACGGGCCCATTTGAAGAGTTTGGAAGTAGTGTGTGTAAGGTGTAGGGAGAAGTCTAGGAATTTTGAGAAGTGAATGCCAAGATGTTTGTCCGAATCTATTATTTCTATATCAAGGGGGTAGTTGGCAACCGGGATAGAGCAGAATGGATCAGAGGAGAGTTTCATTAGGCGAGTTTTGGTGGGATTTAGTTTGAGGCCGATTCTGCTGAGCTGCGAGTGGAGCGAGGATAGGAGCTCCGATATAAGGGATGAGGAAGGGTTGGAAGTTGTGGGGTTGCTGAATACGATGACCATATCATCTGCATATTTGAACAGCTTGAAAAGAGTGTCTTCAACCTGTATGTGTGCGAGTGTAAGGTTGAAGAGAATGGGACCAAGTACAGAGCCCTGGGGAACACCGGATCGGACATGGGTTGGCCTCGAGAGACTACTGCCAACTTTTACTCTTGCATATCGATTCCGAAGATAATAGCTGATAAGATTGAGAACATTGCCGCATATACCGCTTCTCATTAAGGCAGATTCAATTGCTGAAAATGACAGCGAGTCAAAAGCCTTGGATATATCTAGGACGAGGAGAGTGCACTGAAGCCCTTTAGAGAAAGAAGAGTAGCAATGATCGAGAATACTAACTAAGTTGGTGGAAGATGAGCGGCCGTTCAAGAATCCATGTTGATCATCAAGGAGGTAGAAGTTTTCATGAGACTTAATGAAAGGGTAGATTAGGTTGTATAGGATCCTGTCGAAGATTTTGGTGAAAGAAGGTACGATAGTAATGGGGCGGAGATCTTTAAATGATGAGATCGAGGAAGAGCCGTTTTTGGGGATGGGAGAGATCGTCGAGCAAAGCCAGTCCGAGGGAAGATAGATGGTTTCGACACAATGATTAATAACATCTGCAAGTAGAGAGAAGACGTTCCAGCCAAGCAGCGCAATCATGCTGACTGAAACACCGTATTGATCAAATTGGTGTTTAGATTTAATGTTTTTAACTGCTTGGGCGACGGAAGCCGGAGAGACGTATAACCAGCGTAGGTTCTCGGAGTCTCCGTTGTCTACCATCTCAATAGGCGGAGTGGGAGAGGAAAATGAGTCGAGAAGATGAGTCAGATAATCGTTAGCGAAGCAAAGGTCGTCTGACTGAGAGAAGTTGATATACGAGGTTTCGGGCTTTTGCAACAATTGGTGTTTGATGATGGCGAACTTTGCCCGGGGGTTAGGAGCTGAGCGGATGCGTTTTTCGACGTGGAGCGCTTGTTTGTTGATAGCCTGTTTAATGAGCCCATCAATGCGTCTCAGAGCGAGGGCGCGAGCAAGTGACGATGTGCGTAGGCGAGAGCTGCGTGCGAGGTTGTCACGTGCCTTAAACAGAGCGTTCAACTTATTCGTCGAGTATACTTGTTGAATAGAGGTGGCGGAGTTATAGTGGGAGGATAGGATGTTATGGACTTCGGAGAAGCACGAGGAGAGGTTGTTTGGGAGAAAGAGGTCCCTCTAGTTAACTGTGTCACAGAGTCGGCGGAACTCGTCCCAGTTGGTGAATTGTCTGAAAGATTGGGTGTCTTCTCGAGGGGTGAAGGATAGGAGAGGTAAGAGGAAGGATACCTGACAGTGATCAAGATTGGGGAAGATTTCCCGAGAGCGAACATCGGTCACCTCGTTATTGGAGAGAACACAATCCAGTTGGTTGTTCCCTCGGGTAGGAAAATGCACGAATTGGTGTGGCAGGTTATCCGCAAATAATCGAAGCAGTGGGTGACTTTCGGAAGCTAGATTATGCCAGTTAGTCGTGGGGAGGTTGAGATCACCCACAACGACGTACCGATCAGAGTGTAAAGAGAAAAGAGTGGAAAGGAGTTGGGCCCCGCGAGTGTCGTCCATGAGTGAGATATTAGGGGGTCTGTAGACAACGCAGGTAGAGATGCTTTGGTTAAGGATTTGTAGCTGGAACGAGAAAAATTCCAAACCTTGAGAGTTCGATGTCGATAAGCGTTTGGGCATAAGAAGGGATCGGACATAGGCAGCTAGTCCGCCTCCGCGACCGACAGTTCTGTCGCTACGAAGGAACGTGTATCCATAAAAGAGGAAAAGGTCATCACTGTGGATGGAGGGGGACAGCCAAGTCTCAACAAGAACGCATATGTCAATCTCGTTAGAGGACAGAAAGGCTCGTAGTTGATTAATTTTAGGCGTAAGTGACCTGCAGTTGATGAGGATTGCTGAGAGCGCTTTGAGAGAATGATGGTTAGATCGGAGAGGAGAAGCGTGCGGGGGCTTTCCGCTGGCGGGTTGAGCGAGATCTAGGGCTGATGAGGGTGACAGACCGCTTGTTGACAAGGATAGAGTGGTCAGAGTCGATTTGGATTTCTGTTGTTGTCCCGCGTTTATCAGGTGGGTGAGGCAGTTGTAGGGTTTGAAAGCAAGAGGGGGCGAGATATTTGGGTTCGAGGGGGCACTCGGAAGGTGCGTTGGGGGGGCGAGCAAGAACGGAGAAAGATCAGGAGCTGGAGCGGAACTGTCCAGGGTGGGGACGATGATGGATTCAGTAAGGGGAGATGAATTTGACGGGGCTGGGTCGAAGTTTTGCTTGGTCTTCGTAGAATTACGTTTTTTCGGTTTCTGATTCATAGCATCTGTCACAAAGGTAACTTTTCGAGGGGATGTGGACCTGGTGGACGGGTTTGGGAGAGAAGATGCGTTATTATGAGGCTTAGCGCGGCGTGGTCGGCCACGACGACGTGGTAAAGCTTGAGATAGTGTAGAGGGACTGGTTGCGGAGTAAGGGCTAAAGGTGAGGGGAAGGCCTTCAAATCGGAAAGGTGTGAGTGGGGGTGGACTGTAGGAAGGTGCGTCACCAAGGAGTCCGCCGTAAACTGAACGGCTTTTCTTAGGATTGCTCCAGCCCGGAAAGGCGTGAGGAGCTGGAGGAGGGGTGGTGTCCGGTGTGTGAGTTTGTGCTTTCTCAAGAGTCCTCTGTAGCAGAGTGTAGTCTCGTTTGAGTTTGACTTGTCCGGATGATAAGATGGGCGAATGTAGTTTGAGAGGACGAACCTCATCGTCGGACAGTCTTTTGTGTGAGTAGAGGATGAAGGCTCGGCCCTTTCCCGAGGAGATCTCTTTTAGTTGGCTAAAGTTTTCCCCTATTTGACTGATGAGATCTGAGGCCAGATCGTCCTTTGAGAGAGGGGAGCGCGGAGACCAAAGAAAGAGGTTTCGCTTGTTGTGGTTTCGCAGGGCAACCTCCCTGGCTACCCCATTCAGAAACGTATCTGCTTGACGCAACAAATGGGGCTGAACGGAGGAGACTGAAAGGTTGCCAGTCAGTGCTCCAAGTAATCCTGTGATATCCGCCATTTGCTGTTGGAGATCAGAAATATTGGAGATAATCTTTTGGGTGAGGAGCGGGGAGATGGGGGCTGGCGACGAAAGTTGGTTCATGATGGAGATAGATAGAAGAGTATAATTAATATTGTTTACGGTAAAAGAGAGGAAAAGAAAGAGTATTGCTGAGCGAAAAAAAAAGAATAGGTATTAAAATGTAGAAATAAACGGAAAAATCGGGTGGGCTAGAAATAGATCCGTGATAACTGAAGGTAGATTCCAAAATAATGTGTAGGTAGATTCCTGGAGTATCCTGGAGAAGAAATCAGACAAGAAATCCCGAGAATCTGAAAAAATAAAAACAAAATAAAACCCGAAATCCTTCGAAAGTGGATTTATTTCGCTCAGTTGGATTATTCGCAATTCACGTGAGGGATTTACTGTTCACATTTAACTATGCCTATCCGAATTTCAGAGAATAATGGATTATTATAATTACATGAGTTAAAAACATAGCAAACAGTGAACTAATTATTTGTGAATTTTTGTCATTGAAGTCTTTACACGGATTACACACATTCATTTTCAGTGACAACTTGTAAAAGTGACTATGTTTCAATCGGTTGCATATATTCATTTCAATTCAGACATTCGTGAAAGAATAATTGCTTGTGTGTAAAATATGTTGCTTTATAAACAGAGCTCATTTTAACTTTTGCCGTCTAGAATACGGACAATTTAGTTTGACTGTGACTGATGTTTAAGACATTAATTTGTGTTAAAAATTGTTTTTATTGCCGACCAGAAAACTGTCAATTTGGACTAACTGTGAATTCTATTTCTATTTGCAACATGGTGTACAATATACTTGTGATAACTCATTTTAGCCTTCTTACATCAACCATCCGAAAAAGATCAGAGACTGATCATGAGTAAGGGTATTAACAATAGCCACCATGGATATCTAGGAAGGGTACAGAATCACGAACTAGATAGCTACCCAGCAAAAATACTCCTACATAAATGGTGCCCCGGTTCGTCGAACTCACAGTCAACAAAGAATTAGTAAACATCTAGATTTTGAGAAATTCAAGCACTTTGGATGAATGCCACAAAGGAAAGTAAACTCTTAGACACATATCACAGAAAAACACCCACTCGGGATTACAATGCTCAAAGACAGCTGCACGATGACGGGTGAGGACGATGTTACACTGCCATCTATTATCGACAACACTCATACGCATATAATGAGGTCCAGTTCAGGAAATGCAGGAAGCCCGGCGGTGAGCCCAGCAACAGGCCGCACCAACACATGGACACAGTATAAAATATGTCAATTCGATCAAGTCTACCTTGACGCGTGGGTCGACGATGTTACTTTATTGGATAAGGTGTCCAATATAACAGACGAGGGCTCAATATTTTTGAGTGCTTGGGAGACGACCCCAATGTATTTCAGACAGGGACACAAAGATATACTGCATCAATATACTGAGGGCACATGTGCGCAGCCATGGCAGAGCCTGCAACGCGCCGTCAAGCAGCGTTTGACACCAGATCGAGAAGACAGGCTTATAGAATTAATGAGCCACATGTCCCTAGGTAGCCGCACGCCTTCTGTGCTATTTAGGGAGATGGAGCAGAAAGCCTCGGAATTCAACCTGTCCATCGAAATCGTAATGCGACTGTTCATACAGAATCTCCCGCCGTTACTACAGGAGATGGCCACGTTGCTGCGCCAATCCATTGAAGTACTAGACGACGTTCTGCCGGCACGTCTAGACAAGTGGTGGAAGAAACACCACTACAGCTCACCTACCCAAAAGAAAGGCCACATCACCTCAAGACTGTTCGAATCACAACCAACCGCATCATCAGCCGGAACAAATGTCACGAATGAACGCCTCATCAGCCTGCTCGAGAACCTCACCGTAAGGCCAAATTTAGCCTCAGTCAATGCCGTCCATAATAGAGGCGACCAGGGCGTGACCAGCGTCGACCACGAACCCGGAATAGCGCCAGTAGGTCGATGTCGAGAGACTGGGCCACAGTGCCACAGTTACCAGCGGAGTGGTGTCTGAATCACCGCAGCTATGGCCACTCCACACGTTATTGCCTCGGAAAAGGCTGCACATTCCCGCGCACAGACGTGGCGTTCAAGTGGGTGCGGTCACCCTCAACAACTCAGGAGGATCCGCCCATGGAAGGTTCGGAAAACTGGTGGGGTCAGCCTCCTCGGCAGCAGTAGAGGCTGAGTACCTCAAGATTGTTGGCCGCTCCACGTGTGATGGCTCAAACACGTTGCTTTGGCGGTAGAGCGCAATCAAACTATTGTATTTACAGCGACGGTTCCAGTCAAGTCATGCTTCAAACGCCCAAATGCCAGCAACCAGTCTCATCGTCAGTTGGCACTATCAACATCTTTTCTCGTCCGTGACGCAACCTCTGGCGAATGAATTCTCATAGACACTGGATCAGATGTAAGCTTACTACGCCACAATTATCTCGAACTCAACCATCCAGTCGACACCAGCCGTCTGACCTGCGCTAATGGCTCCAAAATAGCGACGTTTTGGGTACGAGTACTCACAATGTCGACCTCCAACTCAAAAAGATGTTTCAAATATCCGTTCATCATCGCCAACACGACAAGAAACAACATTGGAACTGACTTTCTCGAACAATTCGACCTAACCATTCGTCCAAGAACACGAGAGATACGCACTGCAGACAATCAGTTGCTTACATCAGCGCTAAAAAATAAGACTCGCGCCGAGGCAGTCTCATCTATACAGCTTATTTCTCCAGTTCCTCATGTACCGCAACTGGACGATGTTCTGAAACGTCATGAAGAAATTTTCAAACCTATCTCCTTCATGCCCAATCTCAAGTGGAAGTGTGCCATCACAGCCCATCGTATCATCTTGTCGAAACCACTTCCTCATCCTCCACGAGCACGTCCATTGGCACCACAGAAACATAAGGTTGCCGAGCAAGAATTCGCTATGCTACGTCAACAAGGCATCTGTACGCGCTACAGCTCACCTCTTGCGTCGCCTGTGGTAGTAGTACCAAAGAGTGAACCATACACTTTCAGGATGTGCGGGGATAATCGTATTCTCAATTCTTGCAGACAGTCTGATTCGTACATCCTGCCAAATCCAGCCGACCTACTCAGATCTGATATCGGTCATGATGTGTATTCAAAACTCGACTTGGTAAAAGCGTACTATCAAGTACCGATGAACAAAGACTCAGTAGCATATACTGCACTCAGATTCACCAGAGGTGGCACGCAGGAATATCACTATATGCTATTCGGTCTCAAAAATGCCTCGCAAACATTCCAACGCGTTATGGACGAAATACTAGATGGTCTACCATTTGTAATTCCATATCTAGACGACATCCTGGTATTCTCCAACTCAATGACCGATCATATACAATATATTGAGATCCTGCTCACACGTCTAGAAGACTATGGCCTCAGACGTCATGACAATAAATGCGTCTTTGCACAGAAATCAATTGAATTCCTTGGTCATCAAATTTCCGAAGAAAGCATGACACCTATACCTACTAAGGTTCGTGCTATTTAAGATCTACAGCCTTCAACCAATTAAACGAACATTGGTTGCGCGGGTGATGATAACAATTATTATAATCAAGGTTGCGGTCTTGATATAAACACCTGACCCATTAATTACTTACATATGTCAGTATAAACTAAGAATTGTATAGTGTAGAAAAGGCAATTCATCCAGCAGACCGGTTTCGTCCTTATTGGGAACTCATTAAGTACTGGCCAGAATTTGCCGCGAACAGGATACGAACATGGGCACGTCTGCTTCGGATTCTGGTGCTCTAACCACTGAGCTATCCTGCCGTGCCAGAAAGCCGGTTCGTCAAGAAATCACAACCGATTCAGCTCAACGTGGACGACATGCAGGCTTACGAGGATGCCAAAAGGGCCCTATGCATAGCGACCATGCTACATTCCCCGGATTGGTCTCAACCTTTTGAATTGATAACTGACGCATCCAACGTTGCAATGGGCGCAGTACTTCAACAATCCATCAATGGAATACACCAACCTATTGCTTTCTATTAGCAAAAACTACAACCTCGCGAGACGCGATATGATACGTTAGGAAAAGAATTACTTGCAATCTACCGGTCGCTCCTACACTTCCACATATATCTGGATGGCCGAAAGTTCAAGATCTACATTGACCATCTTTCTCTACTTCCGATGCTGAGAGGAAAGAAAGAGTATTTATATTCACGACGTGTCAGCTCACAACTTACACGAATTCACGAGTATGAATATGAAGTCACTCATGTCAAAGGATCAGAAAATGTGGTCGCAGACTCCCTAAGCCGTCCTGCAGATCTTTGTGTCTCAATATTGTGTCCTTCACCTATAAGCACTCGGGAAGTGCAAGCAGCTCAGCAAGATGATCCATCACTTCGGACATTTGATGTCAATCGCCTGAAAACACTTGATTTCGACGGAATCCTACTGCAGTGTGAAATAACTGACGTGGGCCCTCGGCCGTTTATACCTGAAAAAACTCCATCACAAGATCTTTGAAGTCTAACATTCAATGAGCCACCCATCTGGCGAAGCATCGGTGGAAATTCTATCCAGAACCACTTTTGGCCTGGCATGTGGCGAGATGTCAAGAAGTGGTCAAAACAATGTCTAGAAAGTCAGAAATGCAAAATGACGAGACACACCAAAACGGCGCCACAAGTCATTCAAGTGCCCAAAGTCTGGTTTAAGCACATACTCGTTGATCTGGTAACTTTACCTGCCGTGAACAATATGCGATATTTTCTGTCAATACGGGATCGCTACACTCGATGGTATGAGGCCATACCACTGCCAGAAATGAAGCAAGATACTGTCAGTTATGCTTTAGAGCTCAATTGGTTCGCTCGGTTCGGTGCCCCAGCTGAAGTGACAACCGATCGTGGTGCACAATTCCTCGGAGAAGAATTCGCAGCCCTACTGCAATACTATGGTGTCAAACACTCCGTGACCGCCGCTCGCAACCCGAGAGCAAATGGTTTCATCGAAAGGCCACACAGAGAACTGAAAGCGGCGCTCAAGGCTAGCCCAGAAGAAAATTGGCTTGCGGCTTTACCGAAAGTACTCCTATCAATGCGTACAAGACCTCGTGAGCCGATCAAATGTAGTTCCGCTGAAATGGTATTTGGCGAATGTCTACGGCTGCCTGGCGAACTAGTCCGATCACGCTCTGAAACTGCAATAACGATGAACGATCCGGCATTTCTGTTTCCACTTCGCAGTTTTCTACAATATAACGCTCAGAATCGGCCGATCTGTCCTACACGTCAGCAACATGGTCCAATTTATAAACGCAAAGATTTTCATAGCTGCAAATGGTTCTTCGTCAACAACGATATGGATAACAGGATTTTAGCCAAATCGACGCGCCGTCCTTATCGTGTGTTAGATCGACGTCAGAATTACATCATTTTGGAGATTAATGGCAAAGCTGAAGCTGTCTTCAAACACAGACTATCCCCGGCCGACGTTGATCCAAATGACCCGCTGTTCCGCGATGTTGACCTATCAGGCGGTGGAGAAACGATAACGCCACCCCCAGACAGTCTTGCTGACAACGGACTGACGCCCGACATCTCATCAACAACCGAGCCAACTGAAGCCGTCACGCCGCCGCGAGATATAGAGGAACCAGAATCAGTGTTGACAGAGCCAAAATCAGTCGTTACACGGTATGGCAGAGCAATAACACCTCCTGTAAGGTTAGCCCCCTTCATTGTGTACTAATTTTCATTGTCGGGGGGGGGGGTGTATGTAACACGCGGCTCCGCGTTACAACCCAACGATGTTCGATTTTGACAAATACAGTGCTCTTTAAGGTCAAATAATCTAACTCTGTTCTTATACAATATTTCTCTTAACTGTGATTTTAGAAACAATCTCAGATAGTTTCAAGCAGTTTTAACTGAGATTTCTTGAACTGTAATTTTATTTGTAATTACTAGGGTTTTTATGATATATACAGAACCGCGCGCGATCCGCGTGGATCACGGGGTGGACTATTGTGTCACAGCAGATTTATTTCGCTCAGTTGGATTATTCACAGTTTATTCGAAGGATTTACTGTCCACATTTTATTATGCCTATCCGAACTTCAGAGAATAATGGATTAGTATAATTACATGAATTAAAAACATAGCAAGCAGTGAACTAAATATTTGTGCGTTTTTGTCATTGATGTCTTTACACGGATTACTCATTCATTATTAGTGACAACTTTTAACAGTGACTATGTTCATATCATTATGTATTTTTAATAGGTTGAGTGTATTCATTTGAATTCAGACATTTGTGTAAGAACAACTGCTTGTGTGCAAAACATTTTTCTTTATAAACAGAACTCACTTTAACTTTTGTCATCCAGAAGACGGACAACTTAGTTTAACTGTGAATGGTTTTTAAGACATACTTTTGTGTAAAAATTTGTTTTTATTGCCGACCAACACATGGTCAATTTGGACTAACTTTGAATTCTATTTCTATTTGCAACATTGTGTACAATATACGTGTGACAACTCATCTTTCCCTTCTCACATCAACCATCCGAAAAGGATCAGAGACTGATTATGAGCACGGGTAGTAATAATAGCCACCATGGATATGTAGGACGGGTACAGAATCACGAACTAGATAGCTACCCCGCAAAAATACCCCTACAATATTAAACGAGCATTGGTTACGCGGGTGGTAATAACAATTATTATAATCAAGGTTGCGGTCTTTATATAAACACCTGACCCATTAATTAATTACATATGTCAGTATACACTATACAATTCTTAGTTTATACTGGCATATGTAATTAATAAATGGGTCAGGTGTTTATATCAAGACCGCAACCTTGATTATAACAATGATATATTTCCATATGGATAGAACATACGTTGTGATTGAACGTACTTCCCTAAATTCTTGCTGGCCTGTGTCAAGGTCTAGAGGTAAAATCGAGTTCAATTTGTTTAACATTACTCGTCAAAGTATCTTCAATAATAAGGGTGTCGTTGATATTAATCTATTATCGCCCGCATTATTTGGCTTTCGAATCTTTGGCCTGTATCTTACCATAATTGTTAGTAAACTGTCTGTTATAATTCCATCAGTCAAAATCTTATTATAAAATGAACAGCGCGTAGTTAAAAAAGCTATATGAATGTGAAGCAATTTAACAATCGATATTCCTAAATGGTTATTTGGCATTTTAGATACAATTGCAAAAATTATTCATATTAACCTTTAACAATCAATAACAGGTTTGTGATCGCGATCATTTACGTGACTCGGTAATGCAGTCATGTTGCTGGATATTTACCAAAGAGCTCCTCCATAGAACATAAAAATTTACTGTCAGTTTTATCTGTTGGTGAAAACAGTTGAACATTTTTCCTATAACTGCAGTAATCGTTAATTAGTTTTTATTCAAGCTTTTGTTTATTTTTAAGTTTGGTCAGTATGATCCTTTCGGATCTTCTACAACAGTGTCTTTAGTAAGGAATTTATTTCAGTATCTAACTTACCCGGTATCAGTTTTTTAATAGAGGTAATAAGACTAAATTTCATTATATTTAGCTTAAACATTCCTTTATCCACAGCTTTCGGCAAGGTATTACTAAAGGGAATTTTTAAAATATATTATGCAACATTGTAGATACAGAAGCAACAAAATCATTTGCGTTTATGTGATAAAACAAGTCATAATTATACTGTAGGGGTATTTTTGCAGGGTTGCTATCTAGTTCGTGATTTTATACCCGTCCTACATATCAATGGTGGCTATTATTACTACCCGTGCGCCTAATCAGTCTCAGATCCTTTTCGGATGGTTGATATGAGAAAGCCGAAACTTGGTTTGATACATATATTAGATATAATGTTGCAAATATAAATATAATTCACAGTTAGTCCACACTGACCATGTGTAGGTCGACAATAAAACAGATTTTAATGCAAGAATAGCTCTTAAACATCATTCACAGTTGAATTAAATTGTCTGTCTTCTAGACGACAAAAATTAAAATGATTTATGTTTACAAAGAGAAATGTTTTATGCACAAATAGTTATTCGAATATAAATGTCTGAATTGAATTGTATTTATACCATCGATTTAAAACATATGAAGATATGCAAAAAGTCATCGTTAACAGCAATCACTAAAAATGAATGGGTAAGCCCGATAAAAAAATTCAATGACAAAAACGCGATTGAAAATACACGATGACATGAATGGAATCAAGGTTAAACGTTATCACTAAAAGGGAATGTGTAAATCGTTTAAAGATTTCAATGATAAAAACTCGATTGAAAATACATGATGACATGAATGGAATCAATGTTAAAAGTTATCACTAAAAAAGGATATGAAAACCGTATAAAGACTTCAATGACAAAAAACTCACAAATGTTTGGTTCACTGCTTGATATTGTTTTAACTCAGGTTATTATATTAATCCATTATTTTATGTGGACAGTCAATCCTTCAAATAAATTATGAATTGTCCAACTAAGCGAAATAAATCCGCAGTGACACAATAGTCCATCGCGTGATCCTCGTGGATCGCGCGCGGTTCTGTTTTTTTAATAAAAACACTGTTAATTACAAATAAAAGTGTAGTTCAAGAAATATCGATTAAAACTGCTTGAAGCTAACACAGATTGAACCTAAAATCACAGTTAAGAGAAATATTGTGTAGGAACAGAGTTAGAATATTTGACCTTAAAGAGCACTGTATTTATAACAAACGGACATCGTTGGATTGTAACACGGAGCCGCGTGTTACATACACCCCTCGACAATGAAAATTAGTACAGAAGGAAAGGGGCTAGCCTTACAGGAGGTGTTATTGCACTGTCTTGCCGTGTAACGTCTGATTTTGGTTCTGTCAACACTGATACTGGCTCCTCTATCTCTCGCGTTCTTGGACGGATGGTTAGGTCGAAGTGTTCGAGAAAGTCACGTCCAATGATGTTTCATGTCGTGTTGGCGATGATGAACGGATATTTGAAACATCATTTTGAGTTGGAGAACGAGATTGTGTGTACTCGTACCCCAAACGTCGCTATGTTGGAGCCATTGGCGCAGGTCAGACGGCTGGTGTCGACTGGGTGGGTGGGTTCGAGATAATTGTGGCGTAGTAAGCTTACATCTGATCCAGTGTCTATGAGAAATAATTCGCCAGAGGTTGCGTCACGGATGAGAAAAGATGTTGATAGTGGCAACTGACGACTAGACTGGTTGCTGGCATTTGGGCGTTTGAAGCATGACTTGACTGGAGCCGTCGCTGTAAATACAATAGTTTGATTGCGCTCTACCGCAAAAGCAACGTGCTTCGAGCCATCAGACGTGGAGCGGCCAACAATCTTGGGGTGCTCAGCCTCTACTGCCGCCGAAGAGGCTGACCCCACCCGTCTTCCGAACCTTCCATGGGCGGATTCTCCTGAGATAGTGAGGGTGACCTCGCCCACTTTGCAGCCGTTTCCGAGGCAATAACGTGTGAAGTGGCCTTCATCCAAAGTGCTTGATTTTCTCAAAATATAGATGTTTATTAATTCCTTACTGGCTGTGAGTTGGGCGAACCGGGGCAACATTCATGTAGGGGTATTTTTGCGGGGTTGCTACCTAGTTGGTGATTCTATACCCTCCGACATATCATGGGTGGCTATTTTTACTACCTGTGCACCTAATCAGTCTCTGATTCTTTTCGGAGGGTTGATATGAGAAAACCGAAACTTGGTTTCATATATATATTAGATATAATGTTGCAAATAGAAATATAATTCACAGTTAGTCCACACTGACCATGTGTAGGTCGACAGTAAAACAGATTTTAATGCAAGAATAGGTCTTAAACACCATTCACAGTTGAACTAAATTGTCTGTCTTCTAGACGACAAAAATTAAAATGATTTATGTTTACAAAGAGAAATGTTTTATGCACAAATAGTTTTTCGAATATAAATGTCTGAATTGAATTGTATTTATACCATCGATTTAAAACATATGAAGATATGTAAAAAGTCATCGTTAAAAGCAATCACTAAAAATGAAGGGGTAAGCCCGATAAAAAAATTCAATGACAAAAACACGATTGAAAATACACGATGACATGAATGGAATCAAGGTTAAACGTTATCACTAAAAGGGAATGTGTAAATCGTTTACAGATTTCAATGATAAAAACTCGATTGAAAATACATGATGACATGAATAGAATCAATGTTAAAAGTTATCACTAAAAAAGGATATGAAAACCGTATAAAGACTTCAATGACAAAAAACTCACAAATGTTTGGTTCACTGCTTGATATTGTTTTAACTCAGGTTATTATATTAATCCATTATTTTATTTGGACGGTCAATCCTTCAAATAAATTATGAATAGTCCAACTAAGCGAAATAAATCCGCAGTGACACAATAGTCCATCGCGTGATCCTCGCGGATTGCGCGCGGTTCTGTTTTTTTAATAAAAACACTGTTAATTACAAATAAAATTGCATTTTAAAAGATGTATTATTTTGTTTCTCAGTGCTGTCCTTTTCGTTTTGGATTTGACCGCATTTTTCTTGTGCGGGACAATTGTTAGCACTCATAGGTCGGCAAAATCTTGAACCTTTTAGCTTTTCAGATGATGTAATTTTTGGCCTCAGTTGATGGGTTCTCACTTGTCCCTTCTCCTTTAAGCCTTCAATTAGCTGATTGTCTGAAAGCGCTTTTGGATCAAGATCCGCCATTGATCTTTCACCTATATTTCGAGACGTTATTTCCAGTCTCTATGAGTGCTAACAATTGTCCCGCACAAGAAAAATGCGGTCAAATCCGAAACGAAAATGACAGCACTGAGAAACAAAATAATACATCTTTTAATATATGATTTGATGTTGTTTGAACGTGTTCCATTTATATGCTCTTTCGTTTGCTTCTTCAAAATGTAAGGTTGACAATGGATATTTTGTTGAATATGGTGAAGGTTTTGTCAGTGCTTTCAGCAACATATTCCAAAATAAACTTGCACTAATTTAAGTCCTGTTCGCCGGAAATTCTCACTAGTTGGTGATGAATTTCTATAAAGACCAAACTGGTCTAATGAATGAATTTCCGTTCTTACATTATACATTGCTTAGTTGATACTGTCAAATTCATGTGGATAATGGAGTGTTTATTTATATTAATATTGCCACCCTTATTTAATGAATTTTTATCATCTCCAGCACAACCAATATTCATTTAATTCTACTTGCAATTTGTCTGTATTTTGTCTGAGATAGGTGAATCTAAATAAATAATAATCTATTGTATTATCCCAATTTCTACGAAATATGCAAGGCTTGCTTTTTATTGTAAGCAGCAAGTAAAATTTGTTTTGTAATTTTGTAGTTTAAGGATTATTCATTGATAAGTTTGCAAATTTTTAAATTTCCTTATTTTTCATATTTATATCTAAGTTGAATTTGACAATTGTTGTCTAACCGAATAGCTGATCAATGAGAAGATTAGTATATTTGCATATTTAATTAGCGTGTCAAATATTGCTTTCAAGTAAAATAACATTAACGACTGGAAAATTGAGTGTTTAATTTAATTAATTCTTCATATTGACATCTAAGTTGAATTTAACAATTGTTGTCTAACCGAATAGCTGATCTATGAGAAGATTAATATATTTGGATAATTAATTAATGTGTCAAATATTGCTTTCAAGTAAAATAATATTAACGACTGGAAAATTGTGTGTTTGATATAATTTCTTGGTCCAGATGTTGATAATGTTGGTATAAGACAATAATCTGAAGCAGAGAATACAGCTTTTAAACAATTTAAAATGAAAAATTGACTTTTGAGTACCTGTTTTTATTCGATATAGTTTTGAGAGGTTAGATAGCATAACTTATTTCCTATTCTGGTATTTTATCTATATTAGCGTTTTATTAGCCCATAAATTCGTTCACTTTCCACTTGATGCTTAGCAAAAGTTAGTTATTTAAATGATCATTTAGAGGAACGTTTGATTCGGAAGTGTTTGTTCTTTGGTATAACATTGAAACGTAATTATTGCAAAATGAAACATTTATGTGCAGGCCCTTGAATAGTTGCTGATGTATGCATTTTGTATTCTTATCAGGCGATATGTCACCTTTTAGCCAAACATGGCAAGAAACTGCACATTCCGTCATTTTTTATTATGAAATCCGCTTTATGTAATTAAATAGAATACAAGGATTTGTTCATGATCAGCGTACATGTGATAGTGTACAAAAACGCGTATTCTTGACCTTGTTTGGCTTTATCAATTTGTCAAAAATCAATAAAACATAGACCAAAATTTTGCTATATATTCTATATATTTTAATGTGCATTTATTTCAGTCAAGATGAGATAAATTAAAATATATGACATCTTTCACAAATGTAGAGTTAACATGCTTTAATGAATATCGTCTTCGATATATGAAAATTTTCTAAATTGTTTTAATAAATATACAAACCACTAAACTAGACGTAAAAATATTCTTGCGTTTCAATTTTTCATTCACGAATAAACCCAATACCCAATTTCATTGAATCCGACAAAATGTCAGACATCCTTGATTGCTACCAGTGAACGACAGAAAAAACAATGGGGATCGAATGCCAGTGTAGATTCATTTAAAAAAATACTTTTTCACTTAATTTGTTCTGCTTCACATGACAGTGAATTGAAAGAAGTAGTCTTTTGAATAGAAAGAATGAATTTGAAGTACACTCTCCATATGCGAAAAGAAAATGAAATTTTTTTCAGATACTAGAATCGTCTTTTTATTTTGTTTTTTTTTGTCAAGTGTCTAAAAATTAACAACACTTTATATATATATATATATATATATATATATATATATATATACATATATATATGTATATATATATATATATTTATAATTAGGAATAAAAGAACACATTTATTCCTAATTATATATATACTGTGTTAGATTAAAAGAGCATAGACATTATATATATATATATATATTCTTAATAATGTCCATGCCTTTTAATATTACACAATATATGTCTAATTAGGAAGAAAAAACACATTAATAACAAAGTGGATAAAAGCCATTAATTGCGTGAATGCTAATCATCGCTTTACAATCATACTTATATACACAATTTGTGTTTACAATTGATTGTGCTAGTGGTAACAAGTCTGACTGGCTTTTACTCCTTTTTCTTGTTTTGTCTGGTTGGTAAGTGTTTATGCGTTTGTGCATGTGTGTGTGCGTGATGTCTGAGATCTGGTCATTATTGTTTTGATGGCTTGAGAATTAACCATTTGTGCGCATTGTTCACTGTTACATGTACGAGTGCTACTTTTCCCAGTGTAGTTGATCGTTTCACCTTGTTGCGCAAATACGTATTTTTCACATGGTAACAGCGCCAGTGTGGATGCCAGTGTTGAACGCTCATATTGTTTGGAAACTTCTGTTACCGTATGCGCCTCTGTTATTTCAAATTCAGTTTGTTGCCAATCCGATTGTATGTTTGTTGATTCTAGTCGAGGGCCTGTTTGGTCTTGACAGGATACTTTTAGATTTTTGTTGAATTTTGTTAATCTTGGCCAGTCGATTAGAATATCATGTTGATGAAACTTTTGAATATTAAGGTCAGGTGCTTGTTGTTTTATGTAAAGGGCTTCATAAATAAATAATAATTTTTCTGATTTTGCTTTATGTAGTATTGTGAAATTGGTCGAATTGACAGGGTGCCCCGTTGCCAATATATGATCGGAAATAGCTGATTTTCCTGACGGTGCCAAGCCTTTGTTAATCAATTTCTGTGGCAAATGTTGTTGGATTCTGCTTATCAATTGCTTCTTCGTACGTCCGATATATGTGCTACCGCACATACATGAGAATTTGTAGACTATGAATGATTTGGAGAGAATTGTCAATTGATCTTTGGCATCCAACCTCATGATTCTCTGTGTACTAAATGTCATATTAACTTTAACACTGGGAAAGTTCTCCTTAGTTATTCTATTCAGCTGCCGTGCAATTATTGAGGCTGGTACGTCGCCTCTAAATGGTAAGTTTAGGAAAACTTGCTTGACGGTATCCTCTCTAGTGCGAATCTGCCGTGGTCTGATGTTGACATCAATGAAACGCTCTGGGTAGTTGTTCATTAACAAAATTTTCCTGAGGTAGCCCAGTTCTTCCTCAATCTTGTGTTCAGAGCAGATCTTCCTGATTCTGTTTGCTAGGTTGCTTACTAAGTTTCTTTTGTGGGATTTTGGCACACTGCTGTTGTAGTGAATGTATTGTCCGGTGAAAAGGGATTTTCTGTACTTGGCCAGTGTCAAATCCCCGTTTTCTTCTCGAGTGAGTTTGATGTCAAGGAAGGGAAAACTGTCGTCTTTCTCTACCTCGATAGTGAATTTGATGTCTGGATCGGCTCCATTTGCTTGTTTGAGGATTTCGGAAGGGTCTGCTGTTTCTGAGATGAACAACAAGATATCATCTACATACCTTTTGTAGAGTGCGCACTGGTCAATTATACATTTTAGGCTCGTTTTTTTCCAGATGTTACATGTATACTTCTGCCAGGAGGGGTGCGATGCAACCTCCCATAGCTACACCGTTCATCTGGCCGTAGTATATTCCTTCAAATGTAAATTGTACGTTTTTAGTACATGCTAATATGAGGTCTTTGATGTCACTGGTGTCTATAGGGAAATCAAAGAACGCATTTTTGATGAGGTCACACAAGATCTCCGTTGTCTTTTCCAGTGGTATGTTTGTAAATAAGGATGAGACGTCAAGCGAGACCATTTTATTCTGTAGGATGTTCTTTCCCCTTCAGTTCATTTGCTAGTTCGAAGGAGTCCTTGATAGTGTTTGCGTTTATGATGATCCATATTGGTTGAAGTATTTTGCAGAGAAACTTGGCTGGTGAAACGATGACCTACACTGGGAAAAATAGCACTCGTACATGTAACAGTGAAAAATGCGCACAAATGGTTAATTCTCAAGCCATCAAAACAATAATGATCAGATCTCAGACATCACTTTGCAATACTGCGAGAATGACCTTTACATGCAAACACGCACAAACAAAAACACAAACGCATACACACTTACCAACCAGCCAAAACAAGAAACAGGGTAAAAGCGAGTCAGATTTATACTACTAGCCTACTCTAATTGTGAACCCAAGATGTATATATATATATATATATATATATATTGGCATAACATATTACTGGTATAATTTTTCAACGGCTCATGCTGTCCATTAGTGTTTGAACCTAATTTCGTGCAATAGGAAGAACTAAATTTAGATTTTTCAATGCCAGAATTAATTTATTAATTAGAGCAAGGATCGGAGTTGAGATCCTGGTTCGTTGATTTTTCAGGAAGAAAAGAAGAAGGATTAAATTTGTAGAAAATAATTGAAAATTTCTAAACTACTGGAAAATTAACACGACAACTTTCACCTTTGACGTCTATACCTATTATTTACAGCGCCCCCTAAACACATTTCTCTCAGGGATAAATATCTCCTATATATTAGACTTGCTTTCCTTCTCTTTTTACTTCACTCTCTTCCGTACTATAAGTACACTCATTAATTACACGCATGTATGCATCAATAAAAAAACGAGACTAAATGTAAAAAAAGCAGGTAATATTAATACACAAAACTCTGCGTGAACAAAAAAAACAAAATACGTTGAAACGTTACATTATCTCCACTAAAATTTGGTTCAAATTGAGGAGTACCAAATCCTCAATGAAATATATATATATATATATATATATATATATATATATATATATATATATATATATATATTAAGGGTAAATTTAAAATCATATTTTTAATTTTCCTTTAGCTATACAGCACTTATATTAAGTAGCCTATAAAATTGTATTGAAAATAAACAATGAATGGTCATCAATATCTTGTATGTGTCTCAAAATTTGACTCCGTATTATTTAATAAATTTTCTAAAACATAAATACACTTGATTTTGGTCCGCTTAAGTGAGTTAAAACTTTGACGTGTTAAAAAGGAAGAAAAGGAAGAAACACGTAAACTATTGTATTTATTAAAGGTAATGATACTTACGCTGATATAGAAATTTTATGTTGAGATTAGTTTTATTATCGTTTCGTTTAGTTTGTCTATAATGGCATAAATCGCTATAAATATTAGTCAAGAAAGTTCAAATCGTCGAAACAATACTACAAACAGTTTTTCATTGAAGTATAACAGCTACTTGGTAGTTCGAGTACGTGAAAATTTAAATTTTGTTTTCAAAATTTTGGATAAATTCCTTTCAATTGGACAGCTTTAAAATAGGAAAGCGTCTACGAAAACCTAACCTAAATTAAAACTGTAAAGCGTGTTTTTGTCATGCCACGTTTCTCATAGGACCAAAAGCGTGAAATTAATCTCTACTGTATTTGCCTGATTTACGTTTCCAAAGGGTGTAATTTCAAATGTAGATAAATTTAGATGCAGATTGTATTGTAGGTTTGATTTTCACTTTAGAGGAGAGAAGTTTTGTGGTGGGATAAACAAAATTGCTCTTAGCAGCGAAATATTTGAACACTAACACTGAACAAAAGCTTAGCAAATTTAAACTTCGCAGAATCAATCAACATTCCTTTGGTGCTCTGGTGATACCGATCTTTAGTCCAATGTACTAGTATGCGCATAAAATGACGCTTATGATTAAAAAAGGTAGGTTATATGGCGTCTTGCTCTGACTGGTATTTCCATCAAGTGAGCATCGCAAGAAAAATAATGCGATAAAATCTTGATCTTATTTTAATTTTTGCAAAATGGTCGTCGTTTATTCGAACACAACAGGTTTTTGAACAATTTGACTTCCTGAAAATTACATTAAAGATTCTCAAATATACCAATTTAGCCGAAATTGATTTTGTAGAATTTCCTTGTTTACTACCATAGAACGCCAGGCTCGAATGGCATGAGCACCAAATATTTAACAACTAAATTCCTCGCTATCTTCTCGCAAGCTAATTCGCTTGTCCATCGGTCAACTGCTCTGTATCCTGAAACTTATTGAACATATCAACTGTAGTAAAATAAGATTTATTATAACAAAGTGCGTAAATAGAACACGTCCTATCTTCTTACATTTCTCACCCAAATATAAAGTGGGTAATTGGCGCAATATCGGCTCCTACTGATGAGTCGCCTGTAAGCCCAAAACCAATTTGCACGAGACTATACTTTCCGTTCATGCTGTTTTTGGTTTATTCTTCTGGTCATAATTGAACTAATTTTTTGCTAGATGCGCAACACCTAATAAATAATCGTCGGACAGGTTTGGCTAGTACTTACCAAATTCGTGCATATAAAACGGTTTTCAATAATTTCATTTGAGAAAACGCACGGCCGCGATCTGAAGGCAGTGCAAATTATGTATAACAAAACTCTCCGGATTTGGCCTCTTTGGATGTCCATTATTGGCGTTTGAATTGATTTTCTCATCTCCCTAATGTGATTATATTTTTGATTTCCAGGCTTTTGTCTCCCTTAATAGGCATAGAGTTACGAGTACCATCTTTCTCGAGTTTTATCGGGAAATCTTCACATAATATGAATAGTTTCTTGCACAACAATAAGATTTCAAATTGTAGCTTCCTAACCAGCAGATCAAATTTTTGCGTTTTAACTGATTAAAAATGTTTACATTTACCTAATCTAAGCACATATAGTTTCTGTTATTTAGAACGAAGAATATATTTAGTATTCTGCAAATCAAGTTTGTGAGCTTGAAGCAAGCGTCAATACAGTTGTATTTAACCAGTCGTCGAACAACATAGCAAAACTACCGCCAGTCACAAGCACTGACGCGTTTCGACCTTCCATGATCATCATCAGACTACGACGGAAAATTAACTATCAAGAATCAAACCGCAATGGATAAATAAGGAAAACAAGATTAGGTATGCGGGTCTCACCTCTAGCAGTGTCGCATACAATGAACTTGACTGGAAATGACGGCTGCACAATTTCTATGCAGTCACGAACATTAACTTTTTGCAGCTTTCGCCACATGGATATAGCTAATAAAACTAAAAAAACATTGATTGCGCGGGTTGTGGTAAAACTTATTAAAATCAAGTTTGCGAGCTTGAAGTAAACACAAATCCCATTGTATTTAACCAGTCATCTAGCAACATAGCAAGATTAACGTCAGTTACACTTATTGTTATAATCACGGTTGCGATCTTACTATAAACACCTGACCCATTAATTACTAACATATGCCAAAATAAACAAAGAATTGTATAGTGTAGAAAAGAAAATTCATCCAGTAGACCAGTTTTGTCCTTATTGGTAACTCATAATATACTAGCCAGAACTTGCCGCAGATGGGTCTCGAACCTGAGCACTTCTGCTTCGGCATCTGATGCTCTAACCACTGAGCTACTATGCCGCTTATTGACGCATTTCGACCTTCCCTGATCATCATCAGAGTACGACGGCGAACTATCGATTAGTGGTTAAATACAACGGGATTGGGGTTTTACTTCAAGCTCGCAAATTTGATTTTAAGAATTGCAACCACCACCCGCGCAAGCAATGATTGTTTAATATATTTATTAGCCAAATATAGATTAAAACTTAATTTTTAATTTTCCTGATTAAATATATTGTGTGACACCTTGCGTACATTATTTTTTAGCGTTTTTTGCAAGAATCGTAGTTGTTATTCTTTTATCGAAATCACTCACACACAACCGGTGCTATTATTGAAGAAGAGACACTTGGGTGGGAAGCGTCTATAGATATTGAGCAGCGCACTTTTACAAATGGAGAGACTTTCATTTCTCTGACATGAAAATTTCTTTAAACTACCATAACGGAGACTTAGTGTTTTGCTCAGAAATTTATGTATATATATGAAACGAAATTTAAATTTTGTGCTTTTATGAGTGGAATATATTAGACAAATATTGAACATCGGTATATAAGCTCAAAAAGTGAAATTGATGTTCCCAAAAGTATTAATATCGATCAATCTAATTCGGTCAAAATGTTAATCAATTAGCCTGAGTCGAAAACCGCGGAAACAATATATTAATCGACGAGAATGTAAGTTTTCTAACCTTTGCATAAATTAACTTAAGTGCTTGACTGTCCTGCATGGAGACAACACTTTTTATGTCTATTGGGTAGCTTGAATAACTCTTGTAACAAAATTGTAGAGCGTCGACTCATAGCTAATACCGATTTCACTGATCAGCATTTTAAATCAATTGAATTGCATCTGGGCAAGAATATTATTCGGTTTCTTGTAGACTGCGCGTTAACAATTTAGCCTCTTCAATTATTCTTCCTCAGTTTTTCGCGTATTCGAGAGAAGTAATTTAAAATCCCTTCATCATATTCATCTCAGTTAGTCTATTGTGCGTTGTCCTAATTTTTTGTTTAACATATATCCAGCTGAATAAATGACAGCAACTTGTTTGCCATAGCAAAATCCTGTTTGCACAGCAAAACCTCAGTGATACTCCAATAGATTTAGGTTGACTGATTTTCGGTATCCTTTTCACGAAATGCCAGGATTTCTATCAACACCGCGACATCCAAAATGTTCCTTTATGGTGAGTTTTCTATGGTTTTGATATGCGAAAATTAAGCTTTGCCAGTAAAAATTGTTATTTTATAATAGGGTTTGTAATTAGCAGTTGCTTTACGATTGTGCAATCATTAATTGCCGGCAACACAAAGTTTATGCTGGATTGCAGTTACGTTTAACACCGTAGTTTAAACGGAACCTTTCGTCACATAAGTAATATTGCAGCACATAGCATAGCTTTTTCTCTATAGAAATATGAATGTAAAGAGTAAGCGTGCTTATGTAATAAACTGGTTGGCATATTTAATTTGTTGCTACCGTGAACGTGTGCATTCGAGTAAGCATCTATTTAGGCAATATCATACAATCTAATTAAAGACGTTTTCTTTACCATTATTAAAAAAAAGATCGACCTCTTGTTATCAGTCATTGAAGATTCGTGATTTGCAGTATCTAAAAGGACTATTTGTGAAAAATGATGCAGACGAGAATTAGGTTTTTAAACAGCATTGTGTAGTAATGACAATTAAACTAAAATATTTGTTATTTTGGCGAAGTAATTCGTGGTTGCTCTTATATCGACACGATTTAGTTGACATTTATAAATAAAAATTTGGCTTTGTTTTTAAAGTTTATAAAATTAATCCTTTTGTGTATTGGCTTATTTAGAGCAGTTCGAACTGGTGGTGAATATTATTTATCAATGTATCTTTTAATAATATATAAGTATGTTTTAGATTTTAATTGTGCCAGTTATTAAATATGTCTACCTGATTATGGAAATATTAAAAAATAAACTGGGCAGTAATCGAAAAAAAGTTAGTCAAAAAATGTTTAATTGATTGAATGAGTTGGAACAAGTAGTCTATTGTGTTAGCACGAAATTTCTAAATCCATTTGAAATTATTGCTTGCGCAGGTGGTGGTAACAAAGATTAATCGTTTCTGTAATAAACTGGTTGGCATATTTAATTTGTTGCTACCGTGAACGTGTGCATTCGAATAAGCATCTATTTAGGCAATATCATACAATCTAATTAAAGACGTTATCTTTACCATTATTTAAAAAAAGATCGACCTCTTGTTATCAGTCATTGAAGATTCGTGATTTGCAGTATCTAAAAGGGCTATTTGTGAAAAATGATGCAGGCGAGAATTAGGTTTTTAAACAGCATTGTGTGGTAATGACAATTAAACTAAAATATTTGTTATTTTGGCGAAGTAATTCTACTACGCAGTCACTTATATTAAAAATATGTTAATTATTTGAAAAATCTATGATAGCGAGGGACGTGATAACAATTCTCATAATTATTTTACCAAAAATAGATAAGCATCAATCCAATTTTATTTTTATATGTTGGCACTGCATTGCAAAACTACCCTCAGTCACACGCACTGGGGTGTCTCTTACTTCTTTGTTCAGTATCAGAAGACGAAAATAGACAGACTAAAGAGGATCAAATCATAATGAATTGATTAGAAAAGCACAGTTGGAAATACTGGTCTTAAATGCAGTGGTTTCGCAGACCTTGAACTTGACAGTAAATGTCGTTTTGACAATTTCTATGCAGTCCCGTGCAGATTTCTTCAAATTTATTTAAATTATAAAATATTATAAACACAGAATGCGTAGGTGTTAAAAATATTCTATAAATCAAGTTTGCAAAAAATAGGTAAAAACATTTAACTGTCCATTGGAGGGTTTCGATCTTCTATGGACATCATCGGAGCACGATAGCAAACTGACTAACAAGGAGCATAGTGCAATTATATATAAGGTGATCTAAATTAAATGTGTAGCCCTCACATCTTGTAATCTTGCACACGTTTCCCTTTGTTGTATCTGTATTGCAGTTTGATCCTCGATAGTCAGAGTGCAAACGTTTTTGCTCTCTCTCTCTCTCTCTCTTGCTCTCTCTCTCTCTCTCTCTCTCTCTATATATATATATATATATATATATATATATATATATATATATATATATATAACTAGATCTTGCAAGCATGACTTACAAATTTGTTATCAATTACCAAGCAATCTGTGGTTGGCTAATTGCTAAACTTGTAGGGATTTTGTGAAATCTGCATAAATGTCAAGTGAAAGACTTCACAGAAAGTATGTAACTGAAATGTCCTGCCAAGTAAAATGAGTCCAATTGATTGACGTTGGTTTTACTATGTTGTGGAACAGGTTAAATACAATTGGATTCGTGCTTAACTCGGGCTTGCAAACTAGATTTAAATACAGTTATCCCTACACGTTTAAATCAATTATTGTTTAATTCTGTAGTATATACAATTGGACAAGAAATGCAACAAATTCATGTACACCGAAGCAAATTAATTGTGCAGCCAACATATGCATTGAAGTAAATTATATGCAAAGCTACTACATGCGAGAGCCGCAAGCCGAAGTTTGTTTTCCTAATTTAAGCATTGCGCCTTGATCTTCGATAGCCAATTTGCCGTCCTGCGCGGATTATGAACATGGAAGTTCAAAACGCGTTAACGCGTGTGACTGAAGGCACTTTTGCTATACTGTGCGACCGCGAAATCCGGGTCTCCAACTTGATTTAAAGAATTGTTACAAACGAACGCGCAATAAATGATTGTTTAATTTTATAAATTATATATATGCGGAATAAAGCTTCGTTAAATGAACTGTCTTGACTGCGGAGAAAGAGTGCAGGCCTCGCTTCCTGTCAAGTGCAATGTTTCCGAAACTAATAGAGGTAAGAGCCGTATGCCAAAATTTTCCATCCTTATGTATGCATTGCGGTTTGTTGCTCGTTAGCCAGATTGCAGTTGTGCTCTGATGATTAATGTGGTAATTAGAAACACGTCAGTGCATGTGGCTGACGGTAGATTTGTAATTTTGTGCGACCGACCATATTCCATTGGATAGGTGAATCTATAAATTTAGCAAACTTGATTTAAATAAAGTTTGACGAGGATTAAGTTCTATTTAACAGGGCGAAGACATATTCGACGATATATCTGCAGAGTACGTTTCCTGAGTCAAAAAAGTGCCAAATTAGCTTGGATGATTTTTAGGATGAGGCAGGATTGCAATTGAAGTTGAAGTACAAGCGTGTCCAGTCGTCGTTGATAAAATATATATTAATCCAAAAAAAGTTTTTAACAAAAAATACACTTCATTATCAGTTTGACTTAAGTGGGATAAAAGAATGAGTAAATAAGTAAATTAGTTAACAAAAAGTGCCAATTGAAATGGAAGATGCGCACACACACACACACACACACACACACAATGAAGTCTCGCTAACTTTTTCCTCAAGTGTCAACATCATCATGAAGTGCCATAAAAAAGCCAAAACGGACTAATGTTTCACTGCCACCATAAGTCGTTCATGGTTATATGTGGACTGTGAAAGAACGCTAGATCGCCCATTCCAAGTGTGGATGGTTTGTATTCGGTGTTTTCCTTCTCTTAGATAGTATGCTTACCAATATTATGATGAGCAGTATCTGCCCAGATGCCAGTGGCCAGAGTTTTCCTTGGAAGCCGAAACTTGCACATAGCGTGTCGCACGTTTGCTCTCATTGCGTCAAATAAATTTAACAATAAAAGTTACCGCGCAGTAAGACCAAACTGGAGGTTTCATACGAAGCAGGATGATCCAAGAACTTTTACCATATAGCCGACAGTCGGTAAATCAAAAAAACCTGAATTAATAAAGATATCATTCATATTCAAAGTTCTTCAACATATCCGAGTTAGAAACAAACTCGATTTATTAGATCCGGAGTTCATTCTTGTACGTCGGTTGCACAAATTCAAAAGATTTCGTCAGCTAATTTCTAATTACTACTTTTAATCGAGGTTGCAATCTTGATTTAAAAACATGACCCATTATAAACAAACATTTGTCAATATAAACTAAATATTTTATAGTGTGAAAAAGGCAATGTATCCAGCAGACAGGTTTCTTGCTTATTGGGAACCCATCAAGTACTGCTCAGAATTTGCCGCGGACCGGACTCGAACCTGGGCACAACTGCTTCGGAATCTGGTGCTCTATCCACTAAGTCACCCTGTCGCACATTTCTAGCTACGTTTGACTATAGTTTTCTAAATTAGGCGTGGTTGCAAAATAAGGAAAAAAACTGTTCAGTTTACCAAGTACTTCCTAAAATTTAATTTTCTTTGTTTAGTCTTATGCAATGAAACTCCGGCCACCACTAAAATATGTGGCTTATGTTACCATTACATTTTTTATGAGAATCATCATTCCTCGTTGAAATTCGACAAGTTTAAGTTATGATAATATATGATAGTTGAATTTATTTTGTTGTTGTTGTTTTAACGAAGTGTATTTATAATGTTTACATTCAGAAGGAATTTATTCGTTCGTTGACATCACCATGGAGCTTTCTATGTCCCATGTTAATGAATGTTTAGCCATGTTTTTTCCACTAAAAGTTAATTAAATAATATATGTTTGTACAGCATTTATGCCAAAAGATTTGTATTTAAATCAGATATATTCCTGTGTTTTATTTTACCATTAATTCATGGGAAAATATGAAGCGAAAGCGCATCGCTAAAAATTAATATTGTTGATGAAATGAAGAATTTGGAATAAGCATTTTATGTATCTGGACAAAAACATATAATAATACTCAAACTGAATTAATTCAACATCATTAGTGCTGATATCATTACTAAATTTAAGAAGCAAATGTTAAAATACAAAAAATAATCTACCTATTTAAAAAAATATACCTTATATAATTTAAATCACTCAGCTACGTGCCTCCTAACAAATATAATTTTAAAATCATATTTTTTCATTAAAATCTGCCCGCGACTTTATGTTGATACAATTAAACTGAAACTTTGAACAAAACGTTGCCAGTCAATGAAGATTAGATCGAATCTCATTTCCAGTGGCTAGTACGAATGATGTTGAAACCTTCGGAAGGAAGAGACGAATCTGCACCTGGATACTTTAAAAGTGTTGAGCGTACCGCGCAACCTAATAAAACAACCTACTTGAACTGGAAAAATAATTGCCTTTGTTTTGTCTGCTATGTAACTGCGTCATTGATAAACTGGTTAGAGTAAGGAAGAAAAAATCACGATTTTAGCATTTGTAACATTACGGGAAATCATAACCTAGAGACTTATAAAAAATAAAGTCATGTCTACAAACGAAATAGTTTGTAGCATTGATGTGATTTCTGAACACTACATGAGCGACATGTAAGGCGAAAGTCTTATCTACTATTATGCTAATTATTCGTCAAGTCGCACCCAGTAAAGTTTCATCGAAACTGTGACACAAATTTATCTTTTAAAAAGATCTGTATTGATAATTAAATACTGTTTATTGTTGGAAAACCTTCGGAGGAAAGAACGAATCTGCACCTGGATACTTTAAAAGTGATAAGCGTACCTTTTAACCTAATAAAACAACCTACCTGAACTGGAAAATAATTGCCTTTGTTTTGTCTGCTTATGTAACTGCGTCATTGATAAACTGGTTTAGAGTAGGAAGAAAAAAACACGATTTTAGCATTTGTAACATTGCAGGAAATCTTAACCTAGATACTTATAAAAAATAAAGTCATGTCTACAAACAGAAATAGTTTGTAGCATTGATGTGATTTCTATGAACACTACATGAGCGACATGTAAAGACGAAAAGTCTTATCTACTATTATACTATTTATTCGTCAAGTCGCACCCAGTAACGTTTCATCGAAACTGTGACACAAATTTATCTTTTAAAAAGATCTGTATTGATAATTAAATACTGTTCATTGTTGAAACCTTCGGAGGGAAGAGACGAATCTGCCCCTGGATACTTTAAAAGTGATGAGCGTACCGCGCAACCTAATAAAACAACCTACTTGAACTGGAAAAATAATTGTCTTTGTTTTGTCTGCTATGTAACTGCGTCATTGATAAACTGGTTAGAGTAAGGAAGAAAAAAACACGATTTTAGCATTTGTAACATTACTGGAAATCATAACCTAGATACTTATAAAAAATAAAGTCATGTCTACAAACGAAATAGTTTGTAGCATTGATGTGATTTCTGAACACTATATGAGCGACATGTAAGGCGAAAGTCTTATCTACTATTATGCTATTTATTCGTCAAGTCGCACCCAGTAACGTTTCATCGAAACTGTGACACAAATTTATCTTTTAAAAAGATCTGTATTGATAATTAAATACTGTTCATTGTTGAAACCTTCGGAGGGAAGAGACGAATCTACACCTGGATACTTTAAAAGTGATGAGCGTACCGCGCAACCTAATAAATCAACCTACTTGAACTGGAAAAATAATTGCCTTTGTTTTGTCTGCTATGTAACTGCGTCATTGATAAACTGGTTAGAGTAAGGAAGTGTCGGGTACACTTCACTTCACGCTTCACTGTCTTGTGGCTTGCGCAACATTAACAGATGCCGGCTCAATTTCGTTTGCCAGTGTAAAGCAATATCGATCTCCGCTTGGCTCCCATTCTAGTGTTCAGCGCCCGTTGAATCACCACACTCCTAATCGTCAAGTAACTACTAAATGCGGTACATAAATAAATTGAACCCGGACTTAAGCAAACAGAAGAAGCATGTCCAGGCATTGAGCCTGAACTGGAGTTGATGCACGCGATTGATGGGTGCGCTGTCAAATTGGGACGTCGATATTTTTACGCGAAGGCGACGTGCTGGCCGGTCGTGTGATAATGGAGGCCAACTCCCGACAGTCCTACGACATTCAGATAGACCTTGTTGTGCCTGGCAGCAACACTGTAATCAGCAACAATTTGGACTTGAAAAATCCTAATTTCCGGTACACTGGCTACGCAACTGCGCCACCTCCTGGCTCGGCAAGTCGAGCACCGACCGACGTATACTATGCAAATAATGCGTCTGGGTCCTCTGTTAACGCAGCCTCCACTTCGCCCATCACCCAGACGTAGACGTCAACTTCGTCAGTTTTATCTACTATTGGTGGCGGTCCTGTCTGCCCTGTGACATCTGGTGTCAGCAACCTCGGTCTGTTCGGTGCACCTGCATGTGGAGTGGCGACACTGGTTCCTCAGAATGGCGGAAACGCGTATGTACCTGCCATTCTCACGGGCGGCACAACAGCGCAGATTATTCAAGGCTATCTGCCCGGCTCCTCTACAGCTGGCGAGATCTGACTCGAAGATGAGGGAAAGGAATGAAAAGCCAAACAAATGTGAAAAAGAATTGAAGCGTTAATCCAGGACAACTTAAGAAAGAGATGGACAGAATGTGAAAATGAAACCTAGCAAAGTACCAGCACGGGATGTAGAAACAAGTTCCGGAAGAGTTGTCAAGAAACCGAGGAATGCTGGCGACGTTATGTATGAGCAAAAATCCTAAACACGAAGGTGTATGTGGAGGTCGATTAACTCCACATATAAAAAATAATTAGTTTCTATTTTCGGGCATTTTAAATTATTTCCGGTTTCACTACCCATTTAACACTAAGTGTTACTATGTAATTAGACCGAGTTTGAGGCTTCATATTAAATGGGGACGTTGGCTATGACACATTAGACCCGGTAAGGTTCATATTACCATTATCGGGCCGACTTGCTTGTGTCTGCCAGTCAATCCCCTCTTCAACGTGGTACGACGGTGTCAACCATGTCTCGATGGCCGATCGTACATGGGCTAACGGGGCTATGGCGGTGGTGTCACCAGGGCGTGGTGGATTTACGACCGGCAATCGGATCTCCTATAAAATACCACATGAGCCCGACGACGGCACCATGACTCGGCATGTGTTCCCCGCCACAAAAAGGTTCAACAGCCACAGGATTAAATGGACTCCTGGACAGTACCCCGTACTTCCGAATGGCGAATGAGCTCTCAACAGCCACCGGCAACCATACAGCTTACTGCTGCCTTGCAGACTGCGCTTGGATGTGCAAAGGCTAGAGGTGCGTCCTCGATCAAAATGCCGAGTGTGAGGGGACACCACTTGTACCAAATTCCCAAGAAACTCCATGGAAATTGGAGCCGGCTTATCCTCCAAAAGGAGTCAGCCGCAGTAAAGTAAAAGTAAAAGAGTAGAGTAGGAAGAAAAAGCACGATTTTAGCATTTTTAACATTACGGAAATCGCCAAACTGATTACTTATAAAAATAAAGTCATGTCTACAAACGAAATAGTTTGTAGCATTGATGTCATTTCTGAACACTACATGGAGCGACATGTAAAGACGAAAGTCTTATCTACCAGTATATAATTATTCGTCAAGTCGCACCAGTAAAGTTTCATCGAACTGTGACTAAATTATCTTTTAAAAAGATCTGTATTGATAATTAAATACTGTTGTGTGGAGAACTAATATATATATATATATATGTATATATATATATATGCAAGTATGTATTAGGTGTTACGAACCTAGTAACAAATTAGTTCAGTTGTGACCAGAACGATAAACCAAAGGCAGCATGAACGGAAAATATAATCTCATGCACATTCGTTTCGTGCTTACTGGTGACTCATCAGTGGGAGCCGGTATTTCGCCCTTTAACTACTATAAATTTTGGTCAAGAATGTGGGATAGTAGGACAGTACTATCTCCTAGACGAATGTGTAAACCTGCAATAGTTAAGCTAAAATCATATAAAGTCTACGACAATGCGACTTAAACGCTAACTCACACTATATAATATATATACCTAGTCTGTAAAGGATAATAACACTATGGCTGTTGTGTTAGTAACCGATACCAATATTATAGTACCGAAAAGGTACATGGTACTAACACAATGGTTTCCGAGTTGGAACATGGTACCAACATGATGGATATCAATTTATGCTATAGTTCACCGAAATTGAGAATTACAATAATTTCTGTATTGACAAGTTTAACAGCGGTATCCATTTTGTTGGCATTCTGACCAGGTTTTAGTTTTAATAAAACCATAAATGAACAACGATTGAAATAAAATATATCCATAGATATTTTTATAAGACATGCTGACTGAATCTATTCGCTGCCAGATAGAACTGCTAAAAATAACGTGCTTGAGGTAAGTCTGAAATCAGCCAAAACACGAGAGAATTAATTTCACACACATGAGAAACCGTGAAAAATTACAATTTGTGAATGTCAATTACGTTGTGTCGATATACGAAAAACGTAGAATTACTTCGCCAAAACAGCAAATATTTTGTTTCATACACCAATACAACGAAATGTTGTTTAAATGACCTAATTCTCTCTGGTGCCATTTTTCGCAAGTATCCTTTTTGCATACTGTAAATTATGAATCATCAATGATTGAAAATACCAGACCGATCATCATATTTTTAATATCGTTAACTAACGTTTCTAATTAGATTATCTGTTATCACCTAAATATTTGCTTATACGTAAGCACACATTCATGGTAGCAACAAATAAAATATGCCAACCTGCTTAATACACAAATAAACTTACTCTATTCATTCAGATTTAGATAGAGAAAGATCAATGTACTGTGCTCAATAATACATAATTAGTGGAAAAAGTGCTGTTTGAATTGCTAAAGCACATTTCTGCATAAATATTGCGTAGCCGGCAATCAATAAATTAAACATTCTATCCGGAACCCGTTTATTACAAAGATTATTTATCGAGCATCAGTCTATATATGAACAGCACAATTTTCTCACTTCAGAGCCATAACAACATCACTATAGGGGGAAATTTTGGAGAGCGTCGTATTAACAGAATGTTTGCCTATCTGGTGAATAGGATTCCCAATATAAATCCAGTTTGAATACTTTTATAGGATCAAATTGAGCCAAAACGTATTGAAGCATAACTGAGGTTTTTATCGTGGTAAGAAGAATATTGTTATTTCTACCAGTTGGATATGAATTAAGCAGAAAATGAAGACAACGCGCAACAAACTAATTGAGATGAATGTAGTGAAGAGAATTCAAATTAATTATCTCAATTATAAGTGCGACTTAGGAAGAATAATTGGAAAGGACATTTTCTAACGCGCAACCCACAAGCAGCTGGCTAATCTAAACGAAAATTGGTTGCGCGGGCGGTGATAACAATTATTATAACCAAGGTTGCGAACTTGATATAAACACCGGGCCCATTAATTACTTACATATGTAAGTATAAACTAAGAATTCTATAGTGTAGAAAAGGCAATTCATCCAGTAGACCGGTTTCATCGTTATTGGGAACTCATCACGTACTGCTCGTCCGTGGCAAATTATGGCCATTACGTGATAAGTTCCCAATAAGGACGAAAATAGTCTACTTAATGAATTGCCTTTTCAACACTATACAATTCTGAGTTAATACTAAAATATATAAGTAATTAATGGATCAGGTGCTTATATCAAGATCGTAACCTTGACTATAGCAACTGGCTAATCGTTTAGCCTAGATGCAATTCATTTGATTTAAACTGCTGATCAGTAATAACTGTATTGGTTATGAGTCGACGCTCTACAATGTGGTTACAAGAATTTTGCAAGCTACGCAATGGGAATAAATAATGTTGTCTCTTTGCAGTACAGTGAAACATTTAACTTTGCTTTATGCCAAAGCTGCAAGAATATCTTTGCCATCCAATAATAGCTTCCGCCGTTTTGCACTTTTGTCATTGATTTTAATTTTATTGGCATCAGATTTATCGCTATTAGTGATCTTTTGAACGCCAAACGAAATTTAATGTTTTCTATATGTATATGAATTACTAAGTATAAATCATAAATAATAATAATAATAAGAAGAATATGGTTATGGTTTAAACATTAAGTTTTGAAGGATTTGTGCGCAGTGCGATCTTAATTTGTTGACTCTTCGTGGATTGCGCTCGCGGGTTGTTACTTTGCACTATCCGTTTCGCAAAGATCCGATTGATTCCCATTTCCAGGTACGCATCGAGCTGGTCTTTGTTATGGCTGAGTGCGGATTCGTCCCTTTCTTCCGAAAGCTTCAATATCATGCATACTAACCACCGGAAATGTGGTACAATCTAATCTTCGTAGATTGGCGACGTTTCAGAGCTTCATTTTTTAGTTCCATCATCGGGTCGCTATACACAGTACAATACTCACTATTCTTTAAATCAATTTTGCGTGCTTGAAGTAAACACCAATTCCATTGGTATCTAACCAGTCCTCGAACAACATTAAAAAATTACCTCCTGTCGCAACGCACTGACGCGTTTCGACCTTGCATGATCATCATCAGAGTACGACGGCAAACTGACTAGCGAGGACGAAACAGCATTGCATATATGTGGAAAGCAAAATTAGATATGCGGCTCTCACATCTAGCAGTCTCGCATAAATTGAACTTGACTGGAAATGTCGGCTGCACAATTTCTATGTAGTCACGAATATTAGCTGTTTGTAGTTTTTCCCACACAATTATATAGAAAATAAAAATTTGTTTTGTTGTTCGAGGAGTGGTTAAATATAATGGGATTGGTATTTACTCTAATCATGCAAATTTGATTTAAAGAATTGTTACCACCACCCGTGCAATGAGTTATAGTTAAATACTCACAATACATTGAGGGGTTTGCAGGCAGTGCGAGAGAAAAGGAAATAAAAATGGTTAGACAGAGACACGAGAATAAACTAGCTAACCTGAGAATTCATTTCGCTTTGAGGAATAAGCAAATGGGTCCTGTCATGTCTAAACGTTTGGTTAATTTATCGTCAATGGATCTCAAGGAAATCCGGAAACGAATTCTTAAACTTGGACTTAACACTGCAATCCCTATCGAATATGTTCCTAAGAATGAGCTCATTACCGAAACATTAAAGACTGCCAAGTACCTCAAAAACAAAGATAAAATAAGATTTGAATTGGATGTGTCAAAAGTGGTGTTAGAGCATAAAGATGAGAGATGCAAGACCATATTTGCTAAATTTGCTGTCGTGAGTATAGTGCTATGTATAGTGACTTGATGATGGCAAGGGAAATGAAGCTCTGAAACGTCGCTAGTCAACGAGGATTAGATTGTACCACATTTCCATTGGTTAGTTTAAAGGATGCTGAAGCCTTCGTAAGAATGGCGCAAATCCCACACACCCAAAATGAAGACCAGTTCGATGCGTACTTGGAAATGGTAATCAATCGGACATTTACGCAACTGATAGTGCAAAGCAACAACCCGCGAACCCAATTCGCGGAGAGTCAACATTTGGTTTGACTAAGTTAGCGGCAGCTTATATATTAGTGTCAATCTATAAGATCGATATTTTACAATGCCGCGTTTTGCTTACGCGGGTAGTAGCTTTGTACGGACAGTTTAACAAAGATCCGATTGCTCACAATATCCTATTTTGTTTTGTCTTTGATCGGGTTGAGTTTGTATTCGTCCCAATGGAAATGCGGTTCTATCATATCTTTGTTGGGACGAATACAAACTCAACCCGATCAAAGACAAAACAAAATTGGAAATTGCGATCAATCGGATCTCTGTGAAACTGTCCGTGCAAAGCTACTACTCGCGTACGCAAAACGCGGCATTGGAAAATATGAATCTGGCACTCCGAAAACACATTTTAAAAAAGATCGATATTTGAAGTTTTTACGCATCATAACCACCTCAAATTTTATTTCTTTTAGCATAGGACATAATTCTGTATATTTTAAATTTATATTCCAATTTTATGCGGAAAGGATTATCATTACTGCTTACATTTAAATAAAATTTTTGTTGTATAATTATTTATTCCTTCAAAATTTATGCTGAAAATATTAATCAATACCAGCGAAAAAAAGATCCTAGCTAAAATGCAAATATGTGTGTTTTAATGTATAAATTTGGATGCGTAATTGAGTTAATTACAAGCCTCACGTTGAAAGAGGCATAAAAGCCATAAATTTAAAAAAAAATTTTCGATGTCATGCGTGCAGTTTGGTACATTTTCATCTGAATTTAAACAAGATCATTCAAGCAATTATTTTAGAACGACGAATTTCCTGTAATAAATATTATAAATTTTGCTAGGTGAATTGAAATGTTTACATTATGCAACGTTACGACCAAGAAAAATTAGGTTAAAATATCAATAAAAATCAAGTTCGTGGCAAATACAGCAAAAACATTGTCTTTTAGATACCCCCAGCGTTTTACTCAGGAAAATAAATAATAAATATTATAGACTTTGCTCGGTGAATTGAAATATTTACGTTATCCAACGTTAAGATCAAAAAAAATTTCGATAAAAAACACTAACAATAAAGTGCGTTGTAAATAAGGCAGAAACCATTGTGCTGTAGATATCCCGCAATGTTTGACTCAGGAAAATATATAATAAATAGTATGAACTTTGTTCGGTGAATTGATATATTTACGTTATTCAACGTTACAATCAATAAAAAATTCGATAAAAATTCACTAACAACAAAGTGCGTTGTTAATACGGCAGAAATCATTGTCCTGTAGATATCCCGCTGTGTTTTACTCAGGAAACTAAATAATAAATAGTATTAGTGAATTTAAATATTTAGGTTTTTCACCGTTATGATCAATAAGATTTCGATAACGCATTAGAAAAATCGATTGCGTTGTAAATATGGCAGAAAACATTGTCCTCTAGATCCTCCGCAGTGTTTTAATAAGGAAAATATAAAATTAATTACTAATTTATAATTGAATATTAAATAAATTATTTGTTCTGAATGACATCATTAACATCCATTTTAATTAGCTAATACCAAAAATATTTTCGCAGATATAAAGCAAATAGTTAAATTTCTGATTGATAGGCCACACCTCGATATTTTATGGGGTCGTTGTGCAAGAAAGTAGCCCTGCTATTTGAAGATTTCCCGATATTGCGCGTGAAATTAGGTACTTGTTTATGAATTGAAACAAACTTTTCACCCAATTAAGCGTTTAATAAAATGTCAAAAAAGCATGAAACTTAATGTCTATTAACGGAGACGGAAGGCAGGAAATTAGAAATGTAATCAATTGAAGGGAGGGGAGAAAATCAATTAAAACGTCCATAATAGACATCCAGAGGCCAAATCCGGCGAATTTTGTGATACATAAGTTGAAGTGTATTCAAATCTTGGCTGTGCACTCGCGTAAATGAAAATAGATGAACGGTTTTATTGCAGTAACCAGGTTCAGACCTTATGCAACGAGGCCACATTTATTGAACGTATGTTATCTGCAACGAACGCAGATTGTGGCGAGTTGGGCGTAATGCAACCAAGAGAACGCGCATTCAACCAATGAATAACGGCGAGATGTTGAAATCAAGATATGCCTTTTCATGGCGATTGCAATCAGTCGCCAGCCCCATCTGATTTGACTGCTTTTGAATCTAAGCACAGCCACGTTAGAAAACCAAATATTACAACTCCTGGAATTTTATTTCGACTTACAGAACACGTGGACTTAGTTCTACTAATGCATCAAGTTTACGAGCTGGCAAATACAAATCCGCATTGCATTTAACCAATCGTCGAAAAACATAGCAAAACAACCGCCAATCGCACGCACTGGCGTGCTTCGACCTATCATGATCATCAGCAGAATACGGCAAACCATGGAAAGAGATGAAATTACTTTACAGGGCAGGTATATATAGAGAGATATAGGTATATATATATATATATATATGGGAAGCAAAATCATATATGCGACTCTCACTTCTAGTAGCCTTCAAACATTGTTATAAATTGTTTACTTCAAGCTCGCAAATTTGATTTAAAGAATTGTTACCACCAATCACGCAGTCAATTATTGCTTAATTATATTCTACTAACTATCATGTATATAAAAGTCATTTTTCAACCCAAGTCGTTTCGGACGAATTTGTCCATTCATCCAGTCAGCGAAAGTAAGACAGCAAAAAAGAGAACAAATTGCGAGATGCTAAAAAGATAAATGAAATTTTCGTGTTACAGTTGATGAAGATCCTGATAAGATCGGTCAGGTTAATATTAAACTAGCGCGCATGCCAACATGTAATAATTGTCCCTCTAATTTAGGATTTGTGATTTAAGACCAATGAAAGCACAGATTTTCAGTTTATCACATCTGGAGTCCAATGTTATAGACCAATGTATTTAACCCCAAACTTCGCAAGAAATTAATGTAATATGTCAATAAACGGGTTTGCCTTAAATAAAGGTAGAAGCAGACGGTATCGTTATATTGCAATTGCTTTTTAGGCTGTTGATTTAGCGGGTGCCAAAGTCAAGAAAAATCTAAAAGCAGCTGGCAAAATTAATAAAATTTATTTTCTCATATCTGTAATAGTAAAAGTAGCTTCACAAATTTTGATCAACGGAATAAACGACAAAGAAAATTACTTGTGCTATTTGAATTAGCATATTTGGCTTCAGCAGAACTTAAGGAAAAAACAGCCGATACCGTTGATCATAACAATTTATCCATATGTGTAGGAAAGTTGGCGATCAACTTACGTAAGCTATTTGACCAGATGATTAATAATCAGAGCAGATTGTTTTGATTAAAGACCACACAGTCAAGAGAATATAGTGAACATAAACCATAATTAAAACATCGTTGATGCTATGTACATGTTCTAATAAATATACTTTAGACATCGTGTAAAACGTGGTAACAGAAATGAGTTTACATTTTATGAAGTGCTAATAATAAAGTTATATGGAGTTATATAATATAAATGAGCTGCGGGGATTAAACATGAGCCTGAAATTATACACATGCATGATTTTATACATCACTATTTTACACTCTCATTTTTCACAATTACACACATAAATATAAATATAAATATAAATATAAATTTTTAAAAAAATATAGGGCAAGGCCTATTTGTAGGCACTTTAAAATGGTCATTTTACTCTCACATTAATTGAGCGATATTTTAAGAGTGACCAAAAAGATTATTGATGGTTATGTGTAAAAGTTAAGAGTACAAATCATTATTGGTAATGAATATTTTTTTCTAGAAAAATTTCTTGCTATGAATCGTTAAGACACACACACAGGCGCTTATCCTAAGTTGTTTTAAAATCCAGGGCTTTGTGGAATACTTAGCACTGTAGGGCTAAAAGGTTAAAAAATTATATCATAATATGCTGATGCCTGGCTGGTTTGTAATGTTTAACCAATTATTAATGATTAGATGCCAAATAACCAATAATTTTTGCCACGCAAATTGTTAGCCTTAGTGGTGGGTCGTACCGAGTGAAGCATAACGACCGGTGCTGATACGTTTTGCGAACCGCAGAGTGAAATTGCAAAGTAAATTGGAGTGGGTGATGCCAGGTTTAAGTTTGAGCTTCGTGGGCAACTCGATCATTCTTACCGAGAGACGTTTAATAAGACCAAAGAAGGTAGAGCACGCTAAAATTTGTGGTCGATGATAATCCGCGATAATATAAAGGCGGTGTAATTACGAATTGCTGTACAAATAGAGAAATTATTTTTACATATTTATTATCTCTAACTAGCTTGTCATTTCAAAAAGAGGCAAAAATGAACTCAAGCATAAACCATAAGGTGCAACTCTCTTGCGTATAAAAAAGACGTAACATGAAAATCAAAAAATTAAAATAAATGAATGAAGTCTACCCAATCTTTTCTGCATAAATTCTATTATACCTAATAAATGTTCATAGACACTGCACAAAATTTCAGCTAAGAACAGTTAGTTATAACACTGGAGGCAAGTAGTTTCTAAATCTGAAATATATGGATCCATAATAGATGATCAGGTCACGTGCGATAAAACGCAAGTGGTGCGCAGAAAAGTGAACATGTGATGCACAAATAAATGAAAAAGCAATAAAAAAATCGATTTGTTAAACGTACTGCAAAGTAAGGTATTACTCATTATAATCAAGGTTGCGATCTTGATACAAGCACCTGACCCATTAATTACTTACATTTGTCAATATAAACTGAGAATTGAATAGTCTAGAAAACGAAATTCATCTACACTAAACAATTCTTAGTTTATACTGACATATGTTAGTAATTAATAGGTCATGTAATTATATCAAGATCGCATCCTTGATTATAATAATTATCACCGCCCGCGCAGCCAATGTTCGTTTAATCACATAAATTATTAATTAGTTAAAATTGTTAGCATGGCCTTGTTTAAGTCCATAGTTTATGGATATAATTCAGAAGCAGGTGTTCATAAGTTGTTGTTATTCCCAATTTTCGTAAACTTAGTATATCTGAAATCATTGTGTTATGGTTTAATAAACCCATCTGGCAATTGAGTGTATATATAGCCCACGAATCAGTGCCAATAATGTTCGCGCTCTTTACAGGCTATTAGCAGGTATATATATATATATATATATATATATATATATATATATATATATATAATGTATAGTGAGTTGGCTTTGAAGCCGCATTGTCGAAGACTTTATATGAAGTCAATTCCTTTACTGGTTGTATAAAATTTATACTCATATAATGTTCTACAAAACTTGATCGAAAATGTACTGGGTATTAGACCTAGTACTGGCTTTTACTGAAGAGTCACAAGTAAGCACGTTAACTAGATTGTCGGATCAATATTCAATGAACTAATACTCTTCATAAAAGCATAAAAAGGTATATAGTCAAAGGCTTATGAGATAGTAATAAAGAGTACTAGCGAATCCGTATGCTTCTCATCCAAAGTTATTACATTCTTCAACATGGATAGAGTGTTAGTAAATGTTTATCGATATTTCAAAGTCATTTGGCAAAATAGAGTTCGAATATTTTAGTTTTAATCGTTCAGTTAACTTAAAAATGAAGGGATAACAGATATAAGTCTATAATCATAGACGTTTGTTGGCCGATTTACTTTAGACAGAGGCTAAGAATTTCGATCGGAGTTTTAAAAATGCTTTAAAATTAGATTTTTTTAAATGCAGAGCGCATTTACGCAAACCAAAGGTAGTTGAAGTGGGTCCTCAATTGATATACGAAGATGATCTTCTTTTTCATTATATTTTATTTTTAACATTAATTTTAAAAACAAATAACAGTCTTTAACAATGATTGCTTTCCGATTATCCGATGATCATTTATATCACTAATATGGCTTTCGTTCTGAGTATTGCATATTAAATTACTAAACAGTTGCTCCAATTCAAGAATATGTTCGTATTATTTTTCATCAGCTGATAAAATAAGTTTTAATTTATCCTAGTATGTACTGCAATCAGTTCGAAGTCTGTATCCTAGTCTAGGATTGCTCTTAAGTTTAGGCAATTGATTTTTTCTGATCTTTGACGGATCACCAGTAGTGATGCAAATTAATTTCATTATCAATCGAATCCAACCTCATTTATTTAACAGTATTTATATGATTAACTGAACTATATTATCTTGATTATTTTATATAACATAATATCTTATCTGTATATTTTTGGGTAATATTATCCTAAAGTACAAGTATAAAGAGATTATATAACAATTTTAACATGGAACAAACAAATTCATCATTACTTATATTATAGAAATAATGATAATCTACCGTTTCACTTAACGTTCGGGTAAGTTCACAATTAATTCCGGAACACTGAACGTGTGCATACTCAAAAGAAATATAGTGTTTCTTGCAACTCACCATTTTCCATTGTAAGACTGGTTGTTTATGGTTCTATTACTTAAAATAATTAAAAACATAATAATTGTGCCAGCTAACCGAATCCATCTCTAAATATGCATATAAAATCCTGAACGCCCGAAACTTGGTGCAGTCAGGCTGACAGAGACCTTTAAATACACAAATAGAGCGAATAAACAATAATGAGAAGAGAGTATAAAATTTTAAAACATATTTATAAACAGAGATAAAATAATTCCGGGAACGAATATTGATGACAGAACGTTAATCAAAACAAAATTCTGTGCAGAAGTCATTAACAACAATTGAGGTCAGTGCGCTAAGTCTGTCGATAGAAACTTTTTTTATTACAAAAATGGATTCCCAGCGACATGCTTGCTTTTATAAATAGTAGTAATCGGAGTAAAGAGGAGTTTGGTAATAAAATCAAAATTGATTATTATAAAGAAATTTAAAAGCTAATGAATAAGTGAAAAGGTAAGTATCTGCGACGCGGTATTTTATGCAAATTTTAGAAATATTAATAGCACACATTTTTATCTGTACAGTTTTATAATATGCAACAATTTTGATTTCATAATTTCGGCTGAAATTTGGTTAAATAATGATATTAAAAATCCAAAAATTGAAATACTTTGAAATTCTTTATTTTAAATTGATCGATCGTTGCACAATCGACGTGGATGCGTCCGTATTTATTGTAAATCATTGCTTTAAGCCAAAACGTTAAATGATAGCGAATATAATGCTCTCCTTGACTTTACAAATATACAAATTAATATTGTGGTCTTAATAGCAGTTCATAGACTTTCGTATTTTAGACTAATTGCCGATAGTGTTTCTGCTTATTCATTTACATCGACTTTGATTGCCACGGTTATAATATACTGATCATGGATTTTAATAAACTGCATTACTGTTAATTAATAAATATATTGTCTTACCGTAATCTAATGCAAATTAAAAAAGAACCAACACGGGCAACTTAATATTATTTATTACGCACCTAAGAACTAATTAGTTAAAATATGACCAGAAGGATAAACCAAAGTCAGCTTAAACGGAAGGTATAATCTCATATTAACTGTCGCTTGCTGGCGACTTATTAATAGGAGCCAGTATTACGCCCTATACCCACTATATATTTGGGTGAGGAATGTGAAAACATAATGTAATTAAACGAACATAGGTTGCACGGGCGGTGATAAAAATTATTATAATCAAGGTTGCGATCTTGATATTATCAACTGGCCCATTAATTACTTACAACAATTCTATAGTGAAGAAAAGGCAATTCGTCCAGTAGACCGGTTTCGTCCTTATTGTGAACTCATCATGTACTTGCCAGAATTTGCCCTGTCCGCGGCAAATTGATCTGTAGAATAATCGTAGTTTAGCAGTTGCCTAAGATTTCTGTATAAATCACCAATAGTTTAACGATTAGGTGACTATTTTGTTGGTATCATTTACAAGCGATGTGTATTTATTGTACCTAGCGTGTTGGCTTTGAAGTCACTTTGTAGAAGACTTTATATGAAGTTGGCTCCACTAATGCAGGTTTATAAATTTGTATGGAAGATTGTGCCATCCAGTTGTTCCGCATACCTCGCCCAACTATAGTTTGACTATAGGTTGTAGCACCGGCTCCTACCGATGTGTGGTCAGGAAGCACGAAACGAATATGAATGTGAGATTAGACCTTCCTTTCACGCTGATTTAAGTTTATCCGTCTGGTGATATATGAACGAATTTGTTATTAGGTAGCTAGCAAGTAATACTAAATTGCCCGAGTTGGTTCGTTTATAATTTGCGTTGGATCATGATAAAAGTATAGATTGGTTAATTTACAGTAATGCAGTTTATTAAAATCTATGACAAGTATATTATAACCGTGGCAGTCAAAAATAGATGGGAATGAATAAGCTAAAAGTCTATCGTCAAGTAGTATAACATACGGAGGTCTATAAAACGCTGTTTAGATCACAATATCAATTAATTTAGTTACGAAGTGAAGGAGAGCTTTATATCCACTATTATGTAACAATTTGGCATTACGCATAGATTTACAGTAAATGAGGAAACCTCTACGTCAATCATTCAATGACATCAATTTAAATTTTAAAAAAATTCTAGGCATTTCAATTTCTTGATTTTCTATGTCATTATTGAAGCAAATTTGAGCCAAAATTATATAAGCAAAATTGTTGCATATTATAAAATTGAACAGATAAAGATGTTTGGTATTAATATTTCTAGAATTTGCATAAAATAAAGTATCTGTCGAATATAACTTGTCTGTATATTCGATGGTATCCACTGGCTTAAGATTTTCACCCTTTTTTTCATCATTTTTGGTTTTAATACTCCGCACCACTTTTTCAAAAGCAAAGCTGTCACTGGCAATCCATTTTTGGATAAACATTTATTTCTATTCTTTAAATCGAATCCGCGAGCTTGAAGTAAACACCAATCCCATTGTATTTAACCAGTCGTAAAACAAATAGCAAAATAACTCTCAGTCACACGTATTGACGCGTTTCGACCTTCCATGATCATTATCCGAGTACGACGGAAAACTGACGATCAAAGGTCAAACCGTCATGCATATATATGGAAAGCATCGTTAGATATGTGGCTCTCACCTCTAGTAGTCTCGCATACATTGGACACGACCGGAATTATCGGCGGCACAGTTTTTATGCAGCCACGTACACTAGCTTTTTGCGGCTTTCACCACAAATATGTATTTGGGTTATATAAGTAAACAATCAATGATTGCGCGTGTGTTGGTAATGATTCCTTAAATCATTGATTGTTTGGCTTTATTACCTAAATAAATTTTCTGAAAGCAGAAAAAAGTTTAATGTTCGTGACTGTATCGAATTTATGCAGCAGATATTTCCAGTCGTGTCCGATGTTTGCGAGACTACTAGAGTGGAGAGCCGTATATCTAATGATGATTTCCATATAAAAGCATTGCGGTTTGATCCTCGCTAGTCAGTCTGCCGTCGTACTATGATGATGATCATGGAAAGTCGAAACGCGTCAGTGCGTGTGACTGACAGTAATTTTGCTATGTTGTTCGAGGTCTAGTTAAATGCGATACGATTTGTGTTTACTTCATGCTCGCAAACTTGATTTATACAAATTTTACCACCACTCGCGCTATCAATAATTATTTAATCGTTTCTATTAACGGACTTGGCACACTGGCCTCTACTGATCTTGATGATTTTTGCGCAGAATTTTGTTCACTATCACCAATTTTCTTTCCGTAAACATTATATCTCTACCTATAAATACTCTTTTAGAATGTCTTCTCATTTTGTTCACTCTCTCCATTTGTGAATTTAAACGTCTCTTTGTTAGCTTGACTACAACAGGTTTCGGGCATTTAGGCTTTTTGCCAACCCGGTAGAGCTTCACTATCTCAGTTTGTGTCGTCTCCATTATAATTGAATTTACTTGTCCGACATCCGTTGCGGCATCATTTTTCTTTAAACTAAATAAAATAATCGTTTCATATTTATAGATTCGCGTCGTTATTGTGCTAGATAAAACAGTCACCTAATTTCGCCGTATTTGTTCACTGAGTTTCGCGTATTTATATTGCCGGTCAACTCAGTTAACACCAACTATGGCTGTGGTACACACATTACATAATCTGTAGTCTTCTTCAATTTGACTTCTAATCCATTAACGTGGCCGAAAAGATCTAGACCCCGTTTATTGGTCACCTCAAATTTAGTCCTTATTTCCTTAATTTCATCGCAAGGTATGCCTAAGCACACCTTGAGCTCGAAAATTATTTTTTCCACATCAAAATCTATCATAGTAGAAGCCATTGAAAATCACGTGCGTTGAACTTGATCTTGGTAAAGATCAAGCCAAGTAATGAAAATCACAAACGTTTCAATGCTTTCTGAGTGTGCTCATCAATTGTAACCTCCTCGCTAGAGTTTTTTGCAGCATTAAGAAAACTAAAGGATAAGTGGTACTGTTGGTGTCTACTGAGAGTGCCGCAGTGATTATTCACAGGCTAAAACCGTGATAATTGTGAGTATCAGAGCAAAGGAAGATGTCCATAAGTCATTTTATCAACTGGCTATGCCTGTCCTGTATGTAGGTTAGTCATCTTCTGGGAAGATACGCGTAAATCAGTAGATGCGAAGAAGTGGGATGTGGATTTTGCTGTATTGAAGCCCATGGTGAATCTTGCTAATGACCTGCTGCAACACCATTAGGGTTGCTAATCGTAGAAATATCATGAGCATGTTAAACGGTAACGAATTTCTGAATGAGCAGCAACAAGGGCTTGACGTGAATAATGGCAAGCCGAGCTACTATTACATCATAGGTAAAACGCAAATAATACCACAGGCGTAAATAATCAGCGCAGCAGAGGGCGACTGCGATTGTAAGTAACACATTGCAGTTTAATATTTGCGCTGTTGTACGTGATTGGCTTGTGGATCACGTGCTTTCTCATTGGTCCCATTTCCGCCAATTAAATTGCGCATTTTATTTTAAATAATATACAAGATGTCGGATGTATAATTTGGCTAGTTGCAATTTGAGTAAACGATGTCTATAAAATTGTATTATTATTTTTGTCAACACTATTTTCCGTTTTTATTCGGGAATATTTTATACAAACTACTAGTAGCTGAACTTATACTAACATTTTTGATAAGCGCTGCACACATATACTATATATATATATATATATATATATATATATATATATATATATATATATATATATATATATATATATATATATATATTTAAATTTGTAGATACTTGAAGAGAAGAAGGGTCAAACCTTATTATCTGATCAAATTCCTATCCGTGGTCGTACATGCGAATGGCATTATGAAAAGTCAAAATTTTTGAAAGTAAAAGTTTTTAAAAAAAATAAAATTTTAGATAGGCGGGCGCCACCTACCGAATGTCCTTCACAGGTGCAAGAAAAACATGTCATATATGAACCAGATGGACGTACTGGTAGGCCATATATTGGAATATGAAACATACCTAGTTTAAAGGAAATAAACAAATATTTATGTGCCTAAGACTTCAATTAATTTAAGGCTGGTTCCTGATAAACACCATGATAGCCATAATTCAGGCTCCGCTTATTCAGGTATTTTCGGGTCCCGAAAATTTTTCGCCATGCACGTTCTTAATCGGATAGAAAATTTTTGCGGGAATTGCGTAATTGAAGAGGAATTTTTGAAAGAGTACTTTTTTGTTAACCGTGAATTAAATGCACCAGACACATCAACTGATGTAAGAGTCGCCGAACGTGTGGCGCATAAAGAGACAATTTTTTTTATTTCTACGCTTCGCTCATCGGGACAAGCGAAGTTGGAAAGAAGTCCAATGAGCGTATCGAGTCGTGTTTGATGGCACAGATGAAGTTTTAAAAACCTGCCGACAGAATTACTGAAAGAACGTGGCAGGTTCCTGTTAGAGCGATTGCAATCATACCAGTTGGGTAAAGATATAAATTCGGACAAAAACTATTTGAAATGCTTAGTGTAATATTGCCAGAAATGCACACAATACGTAAGCATATGTCAAATCTTTCTGCTTATGGTGTTCCATGAGACAAGTTAGTAAAACTAACGAATAAGCCGATCGATAAATAAAGAGAGTTTGAAGGCCAAAAAGTGCGTCTTGTGTTCGTGGTAGATTGCGTCGCTAAATTTCCCTCGGGCATATTTGTCTTTCGTTCAGTTTCATTGCCGTTTCGTTAAATTCGTCAATACATAACAAATAAACAATAACTTTTTTTTTTAGTAATATAATACAAGACGCCAGTAACGAAAACAATGGGTAAGTCATACATATGAAGTTAACCTGAACTCTTTTGTCATTTACTCATGAATGCATATCTGAAATTTGCATATATATATATATATAGCAGGTTTATTTGTTTATTTGGATTATAAATTATTAGGTATTCTTCGTAACCAAGTCGCCACAATTGTGCATCAGATGACAACTGACACATTGCCAAATTTTCACACAAATAATTAAACGCATTTGTAATTGATTATTTAAAAAAATGTAGATTATGATAGAACTAAAACTATACTTATAGTAAATAAAAATTGATTGCGCGGGTGGTGATAACACATCATTAAATCAAGTTTGCGAGCTCGAGGGTAAGCCCCAATCCTATTGTATTCAATCAGTCGTCGGAAAACATAGCATATCTAATTTTTCTTTCAAGATATACGAAACACGGTTTACTCCTCATAATCAGTTTGCCGTCGTACTCTGATGATGACCATGGAAGTTCGAAATGCGTCAGTGCGTGTGAATGGCGGTAGGTTTGCTATGTTATTCGACGACTGGTTAAGTACAATGAGATTGGGAGTTTACTTAAAGCTCGCAATCGTGATTTAAAATTATACTTACACATTAATCCATACACATTACATCTCGGTACCGTCATTTCTAACTAAATCTGGCTTAAGGTAGCAAAGGCAAATCCACAAATAGGCTGGTTTCGTTTTTATTCGTAAATCTTCAAGTACTTTTCAAAATTTAGCGTGACGAAGACTTGAACCAGGCACATTTGCATTGGTGTTATATACCAACTTATGTTTTCTGGTTGTTTTTTTTCAGATGGAATCTATTTAAAATTCCTTTAAGACTTAAATTTTTAATCAGCCAGCTTCAGTCTGTCGTTGCTGAACAGAAAACGTGACATCATAGGAAATGTAATGGAATAAAAGTACCATGACAGAATTTCAATGATATACATATGCTGATAGTATAAACCAAACATCAATTAAAGTAGAAAAGGAAAGGGTACGAAACATAATTTGGTTTAAGTAAGAATATTGTGAGTATTGGGCAGCAGGTGTGGCGCAGTGCTCTGAGAGCATGACTCCATATCAAATATGCCCCAGTCCGAGCCTTGGTAGCAGTACACGGTGGAAAGTACGTGAAGAAGTCCCAATAAGGACGAAGTCGGCCTACTTGATTGAATGCTTTTGTTAACTTTCGTTGCGTACAGTTTATACAGACAAAATGAGTAAAATAAAACTCGTGCCATAATTGATGAGTACAATTTCATTTCTCCTGGCGGCATGGTGTATGTCCCATAGTGATATTTTGAGGTTGGCTTGTTGAACGCTATATCGCAGATATGAAAAATAGGCTCCAACTAAGGAAACAGCTATCCAAGACATAAACTTATATATGACTTCAAATTGTGTGTAAATCATGGCAGGTGTGATATTTTAGTTCAAGTACAAGATTCCAAAACAGGTTTGCCCCAATTCGAGACCTAGATGTGGCAATATGTTATACGTTCTTTATGAGTTTCCAAGGAAGAAGAAAACTATCTAATTATTAAAATGATTTTGATATTTCAAGAAATCAAATAAATTTATATATATATATATATATATCCTGAAATTAAGCTTCAATTTATGCATTTATAACACATTTGGTCATACAAAAATGAAAAAATTAACGTGTACATATCTGCATAAGAAAAAATCAGGACAGATGCTATGAGCGTAGTAATGAAGATCGAGGTTTTCCGTATGGTTGGCAAAAGCTCACTCACTGTCTGTAATGCAGAATTTAAAAGACGCCCAAATTGACACTTTTAATGTTTAATTTACAAAAGTGTTCGCCCATATATGCGTTTGATATTTTAGAGTGCGGGAGGATATTATCAACTCACTTTCAACGCCATGTCGTTAGAGCAGAAGATTCCGAAGCAAACGTGCCGAGATTTGAACCCTGTACATGAAAAATTCTGGAAATTACGTTATGAATTCCCAATAAGGACGAAATTGGTCTATTGTTTGAATTACCTTTTCTACACTATACAATTATTAGTTTATATTGATAAGAGTACATACCTAAAGCATCTGGTGGTTATATCAAGATCGCAACCTTGATTATAGTAATAGTACTCTCGGAATTTTGTTCAAACAATTCCAATCACGAAAATTATGCTTTTGGCTTAATTTGCAGGTTTGGTTCATATTATTTTTGTGTATATATGGTATGTATGCATAAATAAATACGCCTACAAAAGAATTGAAGCAAAATTTTAAGTAAATGCGGTATCATTTGACAATTAAAAATAGAAGAGGTTTGAGTTCATCGAAATTGCACACATTTCAGTGAAAATCAGTTTGTCTTAAATCACACAAACATTGGTTGATTAATATACTTTTGTATACCTTTTGTAGAGAACAGCAGTGCATTTTCATTTATATCCATAGAATTATACGCATAGTAAGTTCAGATATAATCAGTGTGATATATTAAAATTAGCATGAATGAAACCGTTTTTAAATGGATACGCGCATTTTGTGCTAGTTAAAAGCAATTGATCTAATTCAGTACCTGTTTATAAACCGGTAATAAATATACATTACAAACGCGAAAAGTAGACGATTCAAACACATAAATTTATGAATAATAATGTAATTTAGGTCAAGCATTGAGAATCACTTGGTATTAAATCATACAGATGGTTATATGTTATGTATAAACACAGTAAATCGTACCAATGTCGTACATTTGTTAATAGACAGAGTGGTATCAAAAATGCGAAGAAAAATATATATTGAACAGCCTATTCTGGCCTAGGTATGCATCAGTTCACCCAAGTTTCCTTTAATTATGGTAGCATTGGACTTAATGAATGACATTAATAATTCGTATATGCTAAGATTTAGCTTTGGAGTGCTTGTTAAATAGGCATTTCATGACTTGTGTTAAGTTGTTCCGAGAAGAACTGACAGAACATGTCAAACCTAGAATGAGACATTTAATAATCTGACGTACACATGCGCTTTGGGCTTACTGATAAATCTATATATTTTTTGATTCAATTAATTGCCGTTCTAGAGAAAATTACTTGCTTATCCGAATGAGTAATCAGGAGTCACGAAAAGTATGTCTCAAAGGATCGACACATTTTCTGCTGAATTTGAAATATCGTCTCGGTATTTCGCTGATAATTGAAAACGGGATGCTTTCTCTGAAATTTTGGCCTGATGAACGGCGTGCACTAGCTAGTCAGTCCGGGATTGGTAGCATGAATATTTCCGGGACTAGAGGGAGACAGCCATCATCCCGTTTCATGTGAAGCCTCGAGTTTTGTTTTACTGCGCAGTGACTTATTGTTAAATGTGTACTGACTGAATGAAAGAAATCGTGCCAAACACGAAGGGAATGTTTCGGCTGCTAAAGGAAAATTTGGCCACTGGCATCTGGGAAGATAGTGCTCATCAGCCTTTGTTGACAGACTATCTAAGAGAAGGACAACACCAAATATAAACAATCCTTACTTGGAATGGGTGACCCAGTGTTCTTTTGCAGTCCACATATTACCGTAAATGTTGATAAGCAGTATTAGTCCAGATGACAGTGACCAAAGTGTCCTTCGCGTCTGGAACGCTTGCTCTCATTCCGTGATACATATTTAACAATACGTTTCTGCGCATTTAGATCGAACTCAATGCTTACATAAAACGGGATGATGGCTGTGGCCCTTTAGACCAGCCCAGGATCATGCTACCATGCAGTTTCCTTAAATGTTCCAACAGTCACCCAGTCGAGATCGTGGTCATCAAGTTGTGTGTGCACAGTTGTACAATTTGTGACTCATATCTAAAAGATTTTTGGTAAAGACACATTTATCACAATTGAACAGTGTGTGTGTGTGTGTGTAGTGTGCGGCAAGGTGGCGCAAGGGATAGTCACAAACTCCAAAGCAGTAAAGTAAGTAAGTATTTATCACAATTTCTATCAATAAGTGCACCAAAATGAGCCGCTATTTACTCATTTTCCATGCTCAGGCAATCGCCGTGTCTTTATCATTCGCGCGTGTCGGCCCGCCTTAAGCAAAACTGAAATTCATGCATGCTATATTTTGCATATAAAATATCTTCGAAATTTCAGAATCACAACTTCTTTGCAGTCAATTGACTGAGCAATCATACATCTACTAATTGTCAAAATTACTTCTCTCGTTTGTTTTATTGGCTTTACACACGCAGACAGTGTACTTCAAATCGTACTCATCGTAGTGTGCAGCGTCGCAATGGTTGTCGCCTGCTTGTTGATTCTCTTCTACATTCTGTACCGCTGCAACAACAGGTAAGCGGCTAATGAAAATACAAGGATCAGGCTTGTTGCCAGATTTTTAAAAAAAGCCTATTTAACGGCTATAAATGACGTTTTAGAATAAATTTATTTTCAACACAGCAAATATGGTAATAGTTTTGAGTGTGATATTTTTGGTGACTGAATCAGTCTAAAGTCGTCCTCATTAAATGGAATCTAATTGAATCGATATGCACGTGAATGTGTCATTTTTGCTGACTAGAACAGCATGGAAACAACTCGTTTTGCCATGCTTAATAAAAATACACTAACATTTCCAACTTAATCAACGCAGCTAGGGCTTTTTGAGCGCAAGATTTAAGTTTTGCGCAAATTTTAGCAAACAATTTACTTAACCGGATGCTTTTCGATCTGACAGCGCTATCACTAGGATCATCAGTAGGGATGTAAATAGTGAAACACTGTTAAGTTGCTAATTGATGGAGTAAATAGGCCAGAAGTTCAGTTAGGAATGATGCCTCATCAATTGGCTTGAATAACTAAGGCAGGGATAAATCTGTATTAGGAGATGCTGTAAACAGTGACCCACTATTTTAGATTATTTTTCAGTGTGCAGAAATCCTTGAAAGCAAGGTTTTGACTGCTGAAGGAAACTTTGGTCACTGGCATCTGGGCAGATACTGCTCATCAGCATTGGTTGGCAGACTATCTAAGAGAAGGAAAACTCCGAACACAAATCATCCTCACGAGGAAGAGGCGACCTCGTGTTCTTTTACAGTCCAAGTGTAGCCACGAAAGATTTATGGCTATCTGGCAGTGAGACGTTAGTCAATTTTGGCTTTTCTAAGGCTTTGAAGCGCATGTAAGATGTTGTGCGATTGTGCATAACTTGATACAATAGCCAACGCAGAGGGTAACAAGGAGGCAGGTGTAGTCTCAATTGATGCGATAAAAGCAATATTGCCTCAAAACGTACAAGGTATAAATATTTTTGTTAATAGGTCTTTAGTTTAAAGAAACATTGTTTCGGGAACATTTTTTGATGAATTATTGTTATTAATAAACGTCGGAGATAGATAATTTGTGGTGGTTCTGCTCAATGCTTACATAAATTGTCAAAATGCATTTGACTGAGGGGTCTCCTTAATAAATTGGATTTAGCGAATGTTTCGTACAATTTTATCTTTTATATAATTAAACAAACATTGGTTGCGCGCACGGTGATAACATTTACTATAATCAAAGTTACGAAATTGATATAAACACCTGATCCATTAAGTACTTACATTTTGTCAATATAAACTAAGAATCGTATAGTGTAGAAAAGCAATTCATTCAGTAGTCCGGTTTTGTCCCTATTGGGAACTCATCACGTACTGGCCAGAAATTGCCGCGGACAGAGCTCAAACCTGGGCACGTCTGCCTCGGAATCTGATGCTCTAACCACTGAGCCACCCTGCCGAACACTACACACAATTTTAAATCATATACTAACTAATATAACTCTGTTAACCTTTTTCCTCTTAGGTGGAGCTCATATGGCATCCATTTAGACCCAAAGTTCCAACTAACAATCTGCAATCTGTCATAACTGAACAGACACCATACCAGCTCATTAACAAAGACTCGATCGTAACTCATTTGCAGTAGCTCATATGAAAGATGGTGACGCCTACGGGGGAAAGGGACGATTCAACACGCAGCCACCACGAAGACGAGCTCGACGCTTACTTGGAAATGGAGGTCAATCGGTTCTTAGCGAAACTGATAGTTCAAATCAAAAATATTATTGTTAAATTTATTGGCATTACTTGCAGGATGTTCACGTTTTAAATAGCAAAATAATATTCCACGATTGTCAAGTTATACGAGTGGATGCATATAAAGGCATTTGCGTTTATTGCCATTACGCTATGTTGTGCTACATAATTGATATCACCTTCCACGTATTCAAATGTAGAAATTTCTCTTTAAGTGCAATGCTCTTGACTTCATAGAAAAAGGGGAACCGAAATTTGAAGGAGCAAAGTATACGAAACTGCCAGGGATGAGAGCATTAGATCTGACTATTTTTAGTTATTACTTCCAATGACGCTCTATCATCTTTTTCCCTTTTGTCGTTGTATTAGAGCATATAACAGTTAAATGCTGTATGTTGCGAAGAGCTAATATATATGCAAGTATGTATTAGGTGTTGCGAACCTACTAGCAAATTAATTTAGTTGTGATCAGAAGGATAAACCAACGGCAGCATGAACGGAAAGTATAATCTAGTGCACATTCGTTTCGTGCTTACTGTCGACTCATCAGCAGGGGCCGGTATTACGCCCTTTAAACACTATAAATTTGGGTAAGGAATGTGGGATAATAGGATAATACAATCTCTTAGACGAATGTGTAAACCTGCAGTAGAGTAGCTAACATCGAGTAGTCTCGACAATGTGACTTCAACGATAACTCGCTCTATATAAAATATAAACCGAGTCTGTAAAGGATACTAAAACAATGACTATTATGTTAGTAACTGATACCAACATTATTGTGACGAAAAGGTGCATGGTAATAACACTATCGTTTCCGAGTCGGTACATGGTACCAATCTGATGGATATCAATTTATGCTATAGTTCATCGAAATTGAGAATTAAAACTATTTCTGAACATCTGTTACTCCAGTAAATCCATACACGCTGGCCTTGATCGATATCGGTTATCACAATTCGCGGTAAGCATGAGATCAATAAATTAAATTTGTAACGGTTAAATACTCTTTCTTTAAATCAAGTTAGCAAGCTTGAAGTAAACACCAATCCAATTGTATTTAACCAGTCGTCGAACAACATAACAAAACTACTGCCAGCCGTAATGCACTGACGCGTTTCGACCTTCCTGTTTGTTGCGGAGAACTAATACATATGCAAGTATGTATTAGGTGCTGCGAACCTAGTAAAAAATTAGTTCAGTTATCAGCGTAGATCGAGTCGCGTCAGTACATACGACTGAAGGTGGATATTCTATATTGTACAACTAGATTTATAATATGCATTTGAAATTTGCATTACCACTCGCCCAATCAGCGGCTTTATAGCATTGAACTTACAAAAATAATAGATTCGTGATTGCAGAGAAAATGCGCAACCGACATGACTGGTAAATTACAATGTATGCGAAACTACTAGGAGTGGAAGCCTCGTATATTCAGATTGTCTTTTTCGTAAGATGATGAACACTAATAGTCAAAACGCGCCATTACCTTCGATTTACGGTAGGTTTGTTATTTTAAACGATGGCTTAAAAAACTGAATTGATGTTTATCTCAAGTACGAAAAATCTGTATCGAGTAAAATTTTTAAAGAATGAATTGTAACAAAACTTCTTTAAACCAATTCTTTAAATCAAGTTTGCGATCTTGAAGTAAACACCAATCCCACTGTATTTAACCAGTCATCGAACAACATAACAAAACTACCGCCAGCCGCAACGCACTGACGCGTTTCCACCTTTCATGATCATCATCAGAGTACGACGGCAAACTGACTATCGAGGATAAAACCGCATTGAATATATATGGAAATCACATTTAGATATGCGGTCTCACCTCTAGTAGTCACACATACATTAAACTTGGCTGGAAATGTCGGCTGTACAATTTCTATGCAGTCACGAACATAAACTGTTTGTAGCTTTCGCCACATATACATATATAGGCAATATAAATTGTTTCGTGGTAACAATTCTTGATTAATCCTGACCAGTCGTCGAACAGTTGCGTAGTTGACCTTCCTGATCATCAGAGTACGACGGCAAAACTGACTATCGATGATCAAGGAAGGTCGAAACGCGTCAGTGCGTTGCGGCTGGCGGTAGTTTCTGTTGTTCGATCGACTGGTTATAGAAGTACGCGATTGGTGTTTCTGAAGCTGAAACTGATTTAAAAGAATCATATCACCAACGCCGCAACAATTGTTATTTAAATTTCTCAAATCAAGTTTGTGAGCTTAGCAAACACCCAATGGTATTTAACCAGTCGTCGAACGACATAGATAACCTAGCAACAGTCGAACACACTGACGCGTTTCGACTTTCTAATTTCATTGTTAGAGTACAAAGACAAACTGACTAGCGCGACCCAAACCGCAATATATATATATATATATATATATATATATATATATATATATATATATATTTACGCATATAGCAATAAGATATGCAGCTCCCACCTTTAGTATTCTCGCATACATTGCAATTGACTGGTAAAATACAATGGGATTGATGTTTACTTCAAGCTCGCAAACTTAATTTAAAGAACTTTTACCACCACCAGCGCAATCATTGATTGTTTACTTTTAACGAGATTATTTTGGCAAACAAACAATTTCTCTCGATCTTAATCACAGATGATCTTTTAGTTTGTAAACAATTCGTTTTGTTTACATGAAATGCAATTCAAAAGATGAGGCAGAAATTCCATAATATATAAAATCATAATGTCATTTGGTATGTTCTGGAACTGCACCATCGAAATACCAGTAAAAAGATTTCTTAAATGCCTAGGTGTGTTAAAATATGATTGTTTTACGCTCCGTTAAACGTAAACTTAATCTTATGCTGTAGCCGATTGATTATGTTATGCCTCAGGCAATTCGCAAAATAAAGAATACACAAGATCCAAATAGCTTAGAAATTTCGTCTTCCCCTCTATTTAGGAAAAGTACTGTCAGATTTCAGAAAATATAACTGGGTTTAGAAATACGTGACTGTCACTTAGGAACGTCACCTTTCTTCTACGCGTTTTTATCTTTATATTAAATGTTTATGTATACTGGTTTTCTAGTCCGGCAGCTATTATTTTACGCATGGAATATAAGAAAATGGTATATAATCTCCTGTAATATAATCTCCAACGAGAAATCAAATATTAAAGTTAAAGAGTGTGCGATTCGTTGATTTTCATTCATTTTGATAGCATCCAAACATAACTATCCCTGCTTCCCTTGAAAGGCAACATCAGACGGAAATATACCTGCAAAGTTATTAGAACTTCAGCTTTTACCTGTTGTCAATATAATTAAGGCATATGCAGCAGAAGTTGGGGTTTATTCTTGTTTGAATAAAACCAACCTGATATGCTAAAAATAAAATTGATTTTGTGCGTGTATCTCTAAGAATGTATACGATGATATGCTTAATTTAATATAGACATACGCATCACATTTCAATTTAAACTAAAATTAATATGAGCAAAGAAGTTTTGCTATTTAGAAATTATGGCTACGGAAACCGTTGTAAGAACGGCGGGGAGTATTTTTCATGAAAATTTAGGATAATCTCACAAAATGATTTTATGCTATGTTTATTCAACCTGGAAAAGATAAACTGATATATATGTGTAAAGTCTTTTCTTTTATAAAAATGATTTTGTTTAGGCTTTATTTTTCAAATTAATCAGTTATGGAGTGTGAAAGAAAATGATTCTGTACAATACCTAATCTGGTATTGGAAATCCGTGGACAAGAATAAACGCTTGATAGGTGTAAGAGCCAAAAAATGAAATGCGTTATTCCGTCTTCCCGTTTAGCTCATTTCACAATATGTTGATTCGCAAATGTGAAGATGTCTTGTATCATTGAATGGTTCTCAATTTTTAAAGCATACTGCAGTTTTATACAATTTGACTTACTACTTGCTGTTTTGTTAATAGTGTCTGTCTTTCATGACGTAAATCGACCAGTGTGAGAAACTTGTTGTTAGCCGTGAATGATTTTGAATTTCAGTAATTTTGAACAAGATTATACCTATTGCTCATCACGCACTGTCCAGAATTTGCCACGGACAGTGCTCGACCATGGACACGTCCGCTTCTGAATCTGATGCTCTAACAACTGAGGCACCCTGTCGCACACTAGAAACACTTTTCAGTTCAACACGAACTATTTTTTTCAGCCAAAAGACCATGTTAATCAATTATGCGTCCTGCTCAACGACATTACGCGGATCATTTTTAACTGCCAATTTAATTTTCAAGATCCAGTAAACTGAATACTTTAATAAGATTAATATCCCCATCATCAATTTACTGTAAATGAAACATTTAAACTAGTTTGGTATTGTCTTCATCGCTTTTCCGCAAACTGACTATTTTAAACTGTACAATGTATGAAAGACTATGAGTGGATGAGAGCGCACATTGTGGTTTACAAATTATTCCGTGTAAATTTTGTTTTGATCAAATTTAGTCATTTTACTTTCGTGTTTAGTTTTTTTCCAACGTAGTTGACAGTAGCTTAGTTTTGTTTTGAGACTTTTATTATATGGCATCTTGACATTGGCAAATCAAAATATTTGGAAATGAGCTAAACATGATGAGGTGGTCCGAAGCTACAAAAGATTCCGGCCTGACTGCCATCGGGCAGAAGCAAATCAGTCCGGGAGTTTTAGAATGAACCTTGCCGGATGCAAAGGAACACAACTATTAGCGTATTTCAAGTGAAACCTTTAGTTTTGTCTAACTGCGCAGTAACTTGTATTGCTAAATGTGTCTGACGGAATGACAGCAAACGTGCCAGACTCGAATGGCAAGTATTGGCTGATAAAGTAAACTTTGGCCACTGGAATCTGGAAGCATTAGTCACTTTTGGCTTTTGTGTGGCTCTACATGATGATGATCTAGGCAGATACTGTTCATTTGCCTTGGTTGGCAGACTATCTAAGAGAAGGAAATCTCCGTATACAAACCAAACTCACTAGGATTGGGTGATATAGTGTTATTTTACAGTCCACATATATCCATGAACGAATTATGTTTAAATAGCAGTGAAACATTAGTCACTTTTGGCTTGTGTATGGCTCTGTATATACAGTTATAAAATAGGATTGGTGTTTATCTTATATTTAGAACTTGATCAAAATAGACAAATTCAAGGCGCAATCATTTCGTCGTTTTTAAACCTAACGATACAGCAAAGACTTGTGTTAAGCAGAAGGAAAAAAAACATTTCGAAAATTAAGAGGTTTCTAGGAAATTTTAAACGAAAATTTGTCAAAACAAATGATTACGAAATAGTGTTTGTATGCTTAGCTTTCACTGACTGTCCAGGATTCCTTAGAAAAGTTCTCAAATAGGATGTGAAAACTAACAAAAATAGATAAAAAAATTTAAAAAGAAAGCACACAAGAAGATGTAAATGCTCATTTTGATAAACATTAAGGGTGTTAATCAGAGGTGTTTATTTGATTAAAAAAAATTAATTAAAGTAATACATATCACCAACAGAGAAATCAATGACTATTACGTAGATAATTGATGTTAAAATTGGGCTTCTTTCAGTATAAAATACGGCTAACTGTGCTCGTAACCATGAATTTATCTTCAACAAAAATCGTCAGATAGTAGCACGTAAAAAATGTCCTATATTCAATATTGAATTTTATTAAATTTAAATGTATTTTATGCCAATTTTAATTTTTACATATTTTGTTTTAGATTTTATACATCCGTGAAGCGTCTATTTAGACGTAAATATCAAATGGAATCGTTGGCTGATGATGAGCCTGTGAAATTCAAAACACACACAAAAGGTAAACTCGAGGAATTCTCCCACTTTTCCGGCTTACCGGAAAGGACTTCGATGATACTAGAGAATCCTAACACTACGCCCGCTTCTAAGGAGATTGTTTATTCACAAACAAAGTCAACGGGCCAATCGGCAAATCGTCAAGTCGAGACAATATACGCAAAAATCGATAAGAAAGCAACATTGGCTCAAATGAACCCTGAATTAAGCGAACACAAAGCAGCTAAAATCGCGGAAGGTAGCTCCGATGAAAATGAGGTTTCTACAAATGTTGTATATGCGCAAATAGAATTCCCCAAGCCTCCTGTTGCTGCTCTACCTCAAGATGAGGGCATCTATGCGACCGTCATTCAACTTGAGCAAACTGAGCCTAAAGAAGGCCAACATGAGATTGTCATAAAGGTTGACGATGAAAGCAAACATAAACTGGATCATAACTTATTAGATGATGGTGAAAGTAAGGCAGAACCTCAAGGCAATTTCGATTTCGTTCAAGATAACGACCCTGAGTATGAATTAGACTACCCGGAGAAACTTCCAATTACTAAACTGGATATGGACAGTAGGCCTGGCACGCAAGAATACAATGCGTATCTCAATAACAATGAAGAGTACGTCCAAAATAACGATCCTGGAAATGCCACAGAGGGAAAGCAAAATAGTGGCCCACTGGTGTACAACAGTAGTTTGCCTCTGTTTGCTGACAACCAGGATATCGACACCCGTATGCTGCATGTCAATGACCATTCAGTGCTCTCAGTTTCACCGAATGCATTTCTTTAATGAAGAATGAGGCAGAACACACGGTATAGTAGACCCTAAACATGGATTCTCAGCAGACATTACCTTTTTGCTTAAGTTTGCATTGTGTTGTCTTCCTACTTCGTTTCATATGAAACATATGAGACAAGATTAATTACGCTGAGATATATTTGTTTATAAAACATTTCGGTAGCAACGCGTATAGCAAACTGTAAACATTGTTACTATGATAATCAGAGACAAAACATGGAGCTAATGAAAAATTATTACCTTTTTATTAGAAAGTTCAAGGTTCTTCTTGGTTTCATTGTTCGCAATGTAGTTTACTCAAATGAAATTTATTAGTTGGGCCCGTACTCGACTAATTTCTTAACACAAATGGCTAACTTGAAATAATCAATTTTCAATTTATTGATGTATGTAATTTTCACCATGCAAGATGCTTCAAAACTAAGCGTAATTCATTTTGAAGGCTTCAGGGTGTTATTGTTTTCCAGTTTATCGTCCAATCTTGCAGAGCACAAACCGGGAAAATAAATTAGTTCTTATGTTTATTGAAACACAGTTGGAAATATGGTAAATCATTTATTAAACGTTGCCAGGAATGAACTACTGTTAATCAGAATTTTACCTCAGGTTTGTACATAATTTTGCAGTAGTTATTTCGGTCTTTGAGCGCTCTGGAATCCTAGAGAAGATTTATGTCTTATTTGGAAAAAGCATGCAAATATTTTTCAGTAAGTGATGTTTGCAATGTATTAAATAATTGTAAAAAAGGACATTTTTTCTCTGTGAATTGAAAATATAATAAACACTTAAAAAATTCTTCTTTAATTAAAATATGATTTATCAAATTAAATCTAAAGCTCACACACTCACATTGAATTTTATAACGGCAAGATTTAAAAAAAAGTCTCTCGAAGTTTATGACTTACTTAAAGTGGTACGTTTTAAATCATATGGTTCATGAAATCGTATATTAATATTTCTTTAATAAGGTTTAAATGCTGTCTATTGCCTAATCACCGTAAAGTTATTTGATTTCATTACAAAGTCCATCAGTAATAAAATTGATGAATCTTCCGATACGCTACTCCAACAACATATAATATCCCCTTTCCGCTGGGTTAATTTATGCATTATCAGTGCGAAAAGAGGTAATACAAGTCTCCGAAGGCGGAAAATTTGACTAAAGTAAATGTTATTAGTAAATTAATAGTAACACAAATTTGACAGTTCGTTGAGGCCTCCAGAACGCTGAGCATACAGTCAAGTTCGTCTCCACATAGATATGTATGCGTGAAAGCAATAACAAATTATAAGATCTAAGGCCGACATGCCAAAACCATTCTACTTTCTGCCATAAGACCGATATCTTCTTTTGGAAAATATATTTGTGCGTGGCCAAGAGGGTAAGTCGAAGTCACCATGAGAAATATATGCATTCTCAGTCAAAAACGTTGTTTTTTAGCTCTCTGGCTACTAATTAGTGTGAGGTGCGGTTACGTCTAAAACTCGCATCCGATTTCTGCAAAAAATTGTACTCGGGACGTTTTGTCGGTTGCTAATTAAAAGAGCCTTGAAAAATTGACACGCATGCGTGCCTGCAATTAGACCACATACCTTGCGCTCCAAGTTCTACATGAACTGAATTGCCACTAAACAACTACGCGCAGTAATGAAATGATTATTTTACTGCTTCGTAGCCAATAATGTATAAACATATTTTACGTATGCCTTTTGAAGGTAAATTAACATTTTGCAATAATTAAAATTCCTCAACTGATTTACTTGTGACGTTTATTTACTACGACCGTTATTAAGTCTGTTTCATTCACTCGAGCTTGGTCAATTTAATTTCATATTACACAATACATGTCACAACCTCAGAGAAGTCCAGCTTTAATTTTCTTTTGTAAGTATAGTATTTAAGGAGGATAGTTTCCTTGTACAGATGTGTTAACAACCAAATGTGTGCATATTTATTATTACAAGTACTGTTAAACAAAAAATAGGATAATGCGAACAGGGTCTTCTTATTTAAGTTAGTAAAAGTAAGAAATTATGTATTAAGCATCCAGAATTTATTTCATTTCTATTAAGTAAATAATATTTGCCTATTCAATTTCAGGACGATGATCCACATAGTTGAGTTTTATCTAGGGAGGATTATTAAAGAGTCAAATGACTTAAGTTGAAGTCGTCAACACTGATTTCTACTTTAATTTGGGGACAACCAAGGACTTCTTATTGACTTCTTTCTCTGGATGCACAGGCGGATTCCGCTTCTATTCATCATCCTCCTCTTCCTCCTCCTCCTCCTCCTCTTCATCATCATCATCATCATCATGATGCACAACCATACAATAGGCGAAAGTGAATAATGTTTCACTCCCATACAACCATAAGAAGCTAACATTGTAATTCGTGTTGTTCATGGTTATATGTGGACTGTAAAAGAACACTAGGTCGCCCATTCCTAATGAGGATGGTTTGTATTCTGAGTATTCCTTCTCCTAGATAATATACCAACCAAGGTTGATAAGCACAATCTGCCCAAATGCCAGTTTTATTGGAAATAATTCAACATCGGTTCCAAATTTTATTTGGCTCGTAGCCATAGAAATTCCGGCCTGTCGAACTGCGGGCAAAAGCTAATCCGCTCGGAAATTGTAGAATGAACCTTGCCCGGTCTAAAAGGGGCAAAGCTACCATCCCGTTTCATGTGAAGCCGCGAGTGTGGTCTAATTGAGCAGTAACTTTTATTATTAAATGTGTTCGACAGAATGAGAGCAAGCGTGCCAGAAGCGGAAGAAAAGTTTTTGTTTCTATTCAGCTAATTAGAAACATCGGCAGTTGACTTGCACAAAATGTACGGTCGTTTAAACAGTATGATTTCCAAATTTCACTCAATTATACGTACATGCAAGTTTATGTAAAAAGTGGGTAGTATTAACAGGAATCCATGTTATTTAAAGACTCTTTTAAATTTAACTTATATATTATAAATATAAACGAAGCACAGACCATTAGATACCAAACTTTAAAAAAAACATGCCTTATCAATTAACTTTGGCCAATTTGGAGCAGGACGTTTTTCTAGATCACTTCAGATTAAAAAAATTATTTTGTATTCAAAAGAATAGCTCATTTTTTAAAATAAAAGGTTAACACGAACATATTTAAACATAAAACTTAATATAACTAAATATACCCTTTAATTTAACTACTTTTACGAAAAATTATCAAGTAAAAGATGTAAGGCCTTGGCGTAATTACGATTTAAGTAAATATTAATTAAACTGTTGTTCTTCTTTTAGTCTCTTTTATAACAACGAAACAGCATATGTTCGTCTACTTCTATAAGAATATTTCATACAAACACGTAATTTTTCTGCATAACGTTAATTTTCAACTGTTTGACAGCGATTTACTAGGAATTTTTAAGCATCCAGAATGAAATAAAAGCAATGAAACTATTTTTCTACTTTCAAACTTTTATATAAAAGCGACACTGTATTTGTTCTTTTTCATCTATACGGATGTCTTATACATATATGCCATATTTCTGCATAATTTTAGATTTTCATTGTTTGGCATCTATTTATCACAAACTATTAAGTACCTGGATTGGATCAAACCATTACCGACATCTTTCAAGTTTGAATATCTATAGTAATTATGGATTTAAAAAATGTAATATAATTGTTTATTATGCTTTTATGATTGGATGAAACCATTACCGACATCTTTCAAGATTGAATATCTTTAGTAATCATGGATTTTTAAAAACTGTAATATAATTTTTTACGATGCTTCTATGATCGGATGAAACCATAACTGAAATCTTTCAAGATTGAATAACTTTAGTAATTATGCATTTGTACAAAATGTAATGTAATTATTTATATTGTTTTTATGATTGGATGAAACCGTTATTAACATCTTTCAGGATTGGGTATCTTTATTAATTATGGATTTGTACAAAATTTAATATAATTATTTATATTGCCTTCATGATTAGATCAAACTATTACCGACATCATTCAAGATTGAATATCTTTAGTATTAATGGATTTTTACAAAATATAATATAATTATTTATATTGCTTTTATTAAATTCGTTGATTTTAAGTAAATTTTATGCTTCTTTATGGCATTGTTCTTCTTTCGCAACTGGTTATTGTTTGATTGACATTTACTTGGAAAAGAAACAGAGCAAAGGATATTATTCTAGGAGTTTCTAATTGATGGAATAAGAATTCCATTTCTATCATCATTATTATTTTAAACTGCTAAATATATGAGTGAAACGGTGGTTAAAAAAGAGTTTCTGCAGTATTCCTGTAAGAAAGCGTAAGTAATTTAACAATTGCTTTCGCATATCTTGAAGACTGGAGTGGTATGCATATTGAATAGTCGTTTGTAAATCCCACCTGCTTTACAGGTAGATTGAATTTCTTTAACCAGAATTCTTCAATATATAAGCGAACAAGTTTAGCTATTATTATAATCAAGGTTGCGGTCTTGATATAAACACCTGACCCATTAATTACTTACATATGTCAGTATAAACTAAGAATTGTATAGTGTAGAAAGGCAATTCATCCAGTAGACCGGTTTCGTCCTTATTGGGAACTCATCAAGTACTGGCCAGAATTTGCCGCGGACAGGATACGAACCTGGGCACGTCTGCTTCGGAATCTGGTGCTCTAACCACTGAGCTATCCTGCCGCACACTACACTACACACAATTTTCAGTTATGTACTATGCGGCAGGATAGCTCAGTGGTTAGAGCACCAGATTCCGAAGCAGACGTGCCCAGGTTCGTATCCTGTCCGCGGCAAATTCTGGCCAGTACTTGATGAGTTCCCAATAAGGACGAAACCGGTCTACTGGATGAATTGCCTTTTCTACACTATACAATTCTTAGTTTATACTGACATATGTAAGTAATTAATGGGTCAGGTGTTTATATCAAGACCGCAACCTTGATTATAATAATTGTTATCACCACCCGCGCAACCAATGTTCGTTTAAGTTTAGCTATTGATGAAAAAATTTTAAATATTTTATAAAATGTTCTATTTTCAAAGGAGCAAATGCTTCAATAGAAGCAGAAATATAAACATGAAATGAAACCACGATTGATCCCCTGGCTTAAATTTAACGAAAATCTGAAACTTACTTAAAACACGGATGTGTTGACATTATACGTGAACTCTATGTGTAAGGGAGACATGTTCATTTTATTTAAAAATAAATATGTAAAATTCAAAGTCAAGGTCGATCGATAATGACCGTTTTAAAGAGTGTTACTAAACTTAATATGTTTGGATTTATGCACAACTGCTAGAAAAGTTTTAATTTAAGCCATAACAGAATCAAAAGGCGTGGAAAGTTGTTAACTCTTAGTATCGAGTTAAATTGGCTTCTTGTATAATTACTGTGATCTAATTAACTTCTAAAGACTATTCATGAAGTTTTTTTACTATACTATCTTCCATAGAACTGCAAGAATAACGTCATGTTATGCAAATGCAACCGTCTTCAGGAACAACACTAACTACTAATTCACGAAGGCGAAAAAAAGAATAAAAACTTAATATAGTGAATGTCTCACTTAAATTAAAATTAAGAGTAAGTAAACTTAGCATATTTTGCATAAATGCAGATTATTGAGCATATTTAAATATCTGGACTGCCACAAATTACTGACGCCTATATTTTTATGCGAATGTGACGTGTAGCTTGTCACATTCTGGACAATTTATTTATTCTTTGGAGATCATACCAGATTCCTTTATTCTACTAGTGGCTGGATTAAATTTTTAAAATAAACTCCTTGTTTCGTACTGATGTGGTTCATAAAATAATTTTCAAGGATTAGCACCAAAAAATTTATCAAAACTTTAAATAAACAGAATAAAATTTCGATTAATTTCAATAGGTACTTTTATATTCATCAATAGAAATGCTTTTTATTATAGACCTAACTGTAACTAATTTTTGGGACTGCAAATACACACACACACACACACACACACATATATATATATATATATATATATATATATATATATATTCTTGGTTTGATAAACAGAACATTTAACGTTTTTTTTGTACTGAACAGTGCGTATTGTGTTTAATTATGTTCAAAGGGGATTTGGTTTTGACTTACCGCTGTGTTTCCATCAAACACCTTGATCAAATTCACGACTTTCCTATAGAAAAATTCTTTATATTTTTCTTTTTCCAACTTGAATGCATAAACATAATAAATTTTATAGAATAACATCATTATTGTTTGAAAAAAATAGCCAACGTCATATGTCAAGACCAACCGTTGTGGCGTTACGAATTACTTTTACTATTACAAAATCGTTCATTTTTATTAAATTGACACTTAATCTGTCTATATTATATATATGATATATACACGTATATATATATATATATATATCATGAATATATAGATATGTATAAAAGATGTGGGATGAACCCACATGGTTGCTTATATGCTTATCTATATATACTGAGATAGCGTGTGGACGTATGTATAAATGGATATTTTATAAGATGTGGGTGTGTGTATATTTAAATATAAATAAGTAAAAATAAAATTTAAATATAAAAGATTGCTAATTTATTATATTATATATATATATATATATATATATATATATATATATATATATATTCGTATATATATAGTGTATACACGTAGGTATATATATATATATATAGGTATATATATGAAGGATATAAAAATATTTATAAAAGATGTGGGAATAACCCACATGGTTGCTTTTATGCTTATATATATATACATTATATACAGTCTATGGAATTACATGGATGTTTTTTCTTTTTTCTTTTTTATATATGAAGTGAGTATATATGTAATTATGAATAAGTAACTAAATATAAAATTTATTATATAGGTATATACGATACAGATATTTTAATTGAGAAACTAATTTATATAGGATATGAGTATTAATGTGTATTTGGCTGAGAGACGATTTGGTTAGTGTAAACTCCGTATTCGGTCTTGTCAAAACGATAGAATAATACTCTATAGACTTTCAATAGTTTTTTAATCTCTCTGTCTATAACCGATTGCAAGCTGGTTGGAATTAGGTGAACTGGGGGGCATGTGAGGATTACTGCAACATTGAATTCAAAATTTGTTGATCTTTCTATGCGTCCGGAACAGAAATTAAAATATAGATATCAGTGATAGGCGTGTTTGTCAATACATTAAGTGTGCTTATAGTTATTCAATAAATGTCACTTTAGTAAAATACACATGTTTATAAGTAGTTGTGTGCGCAGAGGGGGACAGGGATAAGTTTTTGTATACATTTGAGTATTAGAGACTAGGTATGAAGACCGGATATTAGGAAGACAATTAAAAGTACTTTTAGAATTAAAATAGATATAAATATATCTGTCTTGAATGAGGATACCACATCTGTCACAAGTGGTGTTTCATTCCTGTGCGTATAGTGTCAACCCTGGAGATAAGACTGGAAATGAAGTCTCGAGAATTAGGACAAAGAACAATGGAAAATCTTGATCCAACGTCATTTTCAGACAATCAGCTAATTGAAGACTTAAAGAAGAAGGGACAAGTGAGAACCCATCAATTGAGGCCAAAAATTACATCATCTGAAGATGAAGGAAGTTCAAGATTTTACTGACCTATGAGTGCTACCAATTGTCCCGCACAAGCAAAATGCGGTCAAATCCGAAACAAAAAGGACAGCACTGAGACAACAAATACATCTTTTAAAATGTACTCGGTTTATTCATTTATTTGCCAGTTTTCATCATGTTGTATGCATAAGAAATTAATTTAAATAGAAAATATTCATATAAGAACTAGAGGTATTGGTAAATCTGCCCATTTCACATAGTCTGTAAATATTTGTGAAAGCAATAAGTGTCTGCAAAAAATATCAGCTTGAAAATTTACTTTAAACTTGCATCTTTTAATAAAATAATTTAAAACTACACATTTATGGTACACAGTCATTTTTAGTATACACTTAACTGGGGTCTTTTTTCAGGACACTGTTATTCGCGTACTAAAATAAATCTATTTTTGGTTTGACACATATTTATTTAAGTTTATAATGCTTAATTAAGAATAGCCATTATTTTCGTTAATTAGATCATATTTCTATAATCGCCTTTTTAGTTTGCTTTCATTTGTAACGACACAAATTAATGGCCGACATATTGCGTAAATTAAATTCAATTTTATTTACTTTGCACCAATGAGAAAAAAGCGAAACTTTGTAGAGGATGTTGAATCCTCCGCCTTATATAAAATGACCTTGAATGATAAATTTAAACCACCATAGCTGATTGTAACAACTTTATTTAAAAAGAATTTTTTATTTTTATTTTCCAGAACATTCTTTGTTTAAAGACTTGATTTTTAAAATTGTGCGCTATTTTCAGTTTTTGAGTATCTCGCTACCGGGCTGGTTGAAGATTTTCGTTTGCTGCATTTTAACATTTCTTTCCATTATAAACATTAAAGAGCTTTCTACAATATAATCTTCCAACACTTGTCTTGTGTTCTGATATAATATAACACTGAGGAGGAGCCTTGGAACAGGTAATTTTATTTATTATTGTGGGTCACGTACACAGTCAAAGCAGATTATTGCTGAAGATATAGCTTTCCAACTCTCACCTTCCTATCGCCATAAGTAAGTGTCAATTTGAGTATAATAATTCTTGAACATGAATACCGATATTAAATTAGAAGATGTATTTCATTTAGTGCAGGACATAACGGATTTAAATTTAATTGACACAGATAACAATGTAGGCATATCAGACTCTACTGTGAATATTAGGACATCTAGCGAACTGGCATCTATGGGGCTTACAGACACCAATAGGTTAGGGGCCTCAACAACTTTCCGTTTAACCAATAGTGTGCAAGTAGGCATGGCATGCTATTTAAGCACGGCAATTTACCATGCAAGTCAGTGGTTGCATTTCCATTTTGGTTCGCGTTACGCGTGTGCGTTCTGACGGCTGTCAATACCTATGCTGGTGATTTTATAGTTTCACCAACAATTGGCTACATCCGTGACTCATCTTGTTGCGGTATAACCAGCGAGACGAGCCAATTAATTGCAGAACCTGAACGGCGTTATCCACATCGTGATTACAACTCTACAAGAAGAACAACAACAACCAGAGTCCACCCAAGGCTCTAGAACATCTTCACACTCTGAACAATTCAAGAGAACGCATTACCAGGCCCAGGGCCCCTATCAGTAACAAATCTCTATTCAGAGCACCTTAACCGAGTTTGTAACGTCGTACGGCATTTACTTGAAGCCGGGGCGTTTACAAAATTGGCGACCGCGCCAGGATATTGATTATTGTTCTGATTTTTTTTGGTATAAATAAAATTGACTTCCTTTTTCATTTATTTGGGATAAAATAGATTAACATTTGCGTTTTCTTAACCCTAATCGTGGTCTTCTGGGAATTTTGTTGGGTGTATATTCGTGGATTTGTGTTGAATTTTTTTTGGGGGGGATATAATAATAATAAATTGGCATCAAAAGCCAACGGGGCCTCTGTTCATCTTTCCTACGTACAAAACGGCACCGTACGTACTCGACAGGCTCAATTGCGGATTTTTGGAAGAAGTTACTGTCGACGTGCTTTTGTTCTGCGCTCATTCAACTGTGGAAGCTGTTTGTGGGTAAGCGTTTCGTTAAAGTATATTTATATATTTTCATATTGCTTATAAATTTATGCTTTTAAGATCCCGTAAGATTGTTAGAATGTCAGGTCCAAATTTAGATATTGATGTTCCTGTTTGGGATGGAGATAGTGAACTATTCTTTATGCGTGTAGACTCCGCTTTCTCCCCGTTTCCTGATTATGACAGTCATCAAAAACTGTCGAAGGTTTTTGCTAAACTACCTTCTGAATTGCAGCGACGGGTTTATCCTAAGCTTGAGGCCATTAGGAAGCTACCTAATCCCATTTTGGGTCTACAAACGAAGTAGAATCCTTGCTTGGGCCCACAGAGACTGAGCAGATAATAAACAAATATGCGCAGTTAGACATGCCAAATCTTGGCCCCATCGAAATACTGAGGGAATTACGGAAACGTTGGTATAAAACCAACATTTCTGACCATGAGGCTAAGGTTGTTTTTATTAACAATCTTCCACAAACATTAAAACTCTTTGCCAGACAGCTCCTCAACACTCTCTCTATAGATGACTTATCTGAGAGATGTGAGTTAGAATATAGGGTTTTGGAACCCAAAGTGAATCCATCATCCTTTTCTTCACCCCCGCAAGATGATAGAGTCTCCTCTTTAGAGAGGACAGTGGCGAACATGGCTAAAGTTCTAGAAGGATTGGCCATTACCAAATCCGAGCTAAATCAAGTGAATGCTCGACCAAATATCGTTTCCAAGTCAAATTATAATGGTAAGCGGCGATCGAGATCTCCGCAATCCTTCAATAAGTATGCCCCAAAGAACTGGTGTTATAACCACCAGAAGTTTTTTATGCTTGCCAAGTTTGTCTTTGTCGTTCCGAAAAATTTCCACAGCTGACGGAAAGGACAACAGACCGCAGGCACAAGGGTGCATCAGTATCGGGAATCGTCTGGCGAAGGAAGTAGAAGACCGTACTTTCTGCACATCAACGGCATCAACGGCGCTACAGGGAAGAAGCCAACTACAATCCGACATCCCTGTCGACTCTTTACGTCAACGCAGAATTTTTCACATAGAGAACCAAACGGACAACGCTGGTCGCAATCACCAGCCTATTTGTTTGCATGACCCGGCCAAACAGCCCAACGAGCTTCTGCACCTTCTTGATTTCAAAACTGGCGAAGAGTTCATCGTAGACACAGGTGCGGCAGTCTCAGTTCTCAACGGTGATTCAATGGCCGACATGTCGCTATGTGTACTTCTCGCAACAGCTACAGGCGAGCCCATACCTACTTATGGCTGCCGGTACCGCACACTCAACATAGGTTTACGACGTGAATTTTCCTACAACTTCATCATTACCAAGGTCTCACATAATATAATAGGCCTTGATTTCCTTCTAAAATTTCGGCTCATTGTTCATCTTGACAATCAAAAGATCATCGACCCCTCCACCGGACTTGAGCAAAGTTTTTGGACACTTGCTTCCGAGCATTTGGAGTTACAGGTCATTCAGCCAACCCCAGTGCCTCATTCAGCAGAGATATCAGCAGCTCTTCGAAAATACAAATCGCTTTTCGATCTATAACAAGTCAGATCTACGAGTCTCCAACACGATGCATCATATCGTCACAGAAGGACAACCTATTGCACTCAAGAAGCGACCACTGGCCCCTGCTAAGCTGAAAGCTGCCCAAGAAGAATTCTCAAGGATTTTGGAAGAGGGAATCATCAGACCATCGAAAAGTTCATGGGCGTCACCACTGCACTTAGTTTCTAAATCAAACGGATCGTACAGAGCCTGCGCAGACTACCGTAAGCTATATCCAGTGACAAAATCTGATGCATATCCTATTCCAAATATTAACACTTTACTTGAAAAACTCAACGGCAGCAATTTCTTCTCAGTGATTGACCTCAGACAAGCGTACCATCACATCCCGGTAGCACCAGAGGATATCGAGAAAACTGCAGTCATCACTCCATTTGGCCTTTTGAATATCTTTACATGCCTTTTGGACTTAAGTGTGCTACTCAGACATTTCAAAGATTCATGGACAACATACTTCGCGACGACTCTGCTTATTGTATGTCATATCTCGATGACATTATGGTATTCAGTCCAGATCTAGAATCTCATGCGAAACATCTACGAAATGTCCTCTCACGCTTATCCAACCACGGACTCAAGATCAACCGTGACAAGACGCAGATTGCAACTTCATCCGTCGACTTCTTAGGCCATCGTATCACGGCCCAAGGTATTCAACCGTTGCCGTCAAAGACGAATTCAATAAAGAATATCAAGTCACCAAGGACTGTGAGCGAGTTGCAAAAAAGTCTGGGAGTACTAAACTATAATCGCAAGTTCCTTCCGGGCCTTTCCAAACAACTTTATCCTTTGTGCAGGCACCTGCGGAACCAAAAAGGACTTAGCAAGATTTCCATCATTGCTTGGTCATCGGAAAACGAGAAATTACTTCGACTTGCCATCAACTTGTTAGCAAATGCCACAATGCTAACGCCTCCAGATTTTGAAAAGCCATTTCTACTCACGACAGATGCTTCTGAATTCGCTATTGGAGCCACGTTTGAACAAGAGATCGACGGAGTTCGGAAGCCTATCAGTTTCTACTCGTATACTCTCCAACCAGTAAAAACGAGGTACGACACTTTCGGCCGAGAACTTCTCGCCATCCACGACGCAGTGCGCCATTTTATCAGCATCATTGGCAGTAGCCGATTTTTTGTTTTCACATATCATGCACCACTAGTTAGCGCATTTCGAAACGCAACTTCATCTATCGCCAAGTACCTTGCCAGAGTGGAAAGACAGCTTTTCCTCTAAGCGAATGGCAATTTGACGGCTTTCACGTCAAGAGCAAACAGAACTTCATTGCAGATGCCCTGTCCAGGCCAGACGTCTCTCAACAACCACCTTCGCCGTCACCATTTACTGTCAACTCCGTGACACTCAGTGAACCTGCACTAACGCCAACTCTCCTGCGAACTGAACAACGCGGTGACATTCACATTCAAAGATCAATAGCCCGTCACCCAACCAAGTTCATATGCCGTCTGTGGGAAGGCTTACCAATTGTTTACTTCACGGGTACGTAGCCCAACAAGCCAGTTCTGCCGACCAGCCTTCAGAGAAAAGTTTTCGATTCAATTCACTCAATTTCTCACCCAGGAAGCCAAGCGACTGTCCGACTTCTTACAGATCGTTTCTGGGGTCACAGACTTAGGCAGAATGTTAAACGATGGGTCTCAGAGTGTGCTATTTGTCAGAAAAATAAGATCACACGACACACTCGTTCTAAGTTGCAACATTTTCGAACTACTTCTCGCCTAGCCATCGTCCACATCGACATAGTTCATCTGACAAAAGTTCAAGGTTTCAGCTAACTTTTAACTATGATCGATAGATTTACACGATGGCCTGCGGCATTATCTCTTGGCACCATTTCTGCAGACGAAGTAACTAACGGTTTTATCTCTGCATGGATATCCAATTACGGTGTTCCCAATGAGGTCATCACGGACAGAGGCACTTGCTTCTCATCTGATTGTTTCAAAACCACCTTGCGGTACATGGGATGCATCTTACGCCAGACGACTGCCTACCATCCCCAAGCTAATGGCATGGTAGAGAGAATACATAGGGAACTCAAAGCTGCTTTAGCATCGCTGTCCATTAATGGCAACTGGGTCGATGCACTACCTTTAGTTCTGCTTGCCATGCGTTCCCGTACTCGTGAATCCATTAAAACGTATGCGTCACAACTCTTGTATGGCATGGATCTACGCCTGCCTAGTCAGCTCCCACGTCCTCTACCGGCACAAAATGACCCACAATACGAAGTTACCCGCCTTCGACTTCATTTCGGTAACATGTCTGAACAGCAGCCGAGACACACGCCTCGTCCAGTCTTCGTTCACCCACAGCTCCAAAGCTGCAAGAGAGTACTCGTTCGCAACAATAATGCTGTTGCACCACTACAACCAAAGTATCGCGGTCCTTACCCGATTTTGCTCAGACAACCAAATACTTCATTATTATGCAAGGCGCTACACCGACATCAGTAAGCATAGACAGATTGAAACCGTTTATCGAACCACCTGATCCTGAGAGCGTTCAACATTATACACACGTCTCAGGCTCCGTCTGCCCACAATCTCAATATCCTGCTTTGTATAACGCGTAATTGATTTTTTTAAACATTAAAATTAACTATCAAAAATTTTTTTGACCTTACGTTATTTTTCGTATTTGTCTCACGTGGCATAACCAGCTGTTCTTAGCTAACAATTGTGTCGCATTTTTTAACCGTTCTTTGGTATTATGCCATCTCAGAGGCAATGTTCGTGTACATATTTTTATGCAGTTACCTTTGATTTTAATGTATATATTTTTACATTATAATGTATTTCTCACACATGACATCACACTGCCTATTTTGGGTATGACCAGCTACTTAGAGCTAACGCTATCGTGTAGCAACACTAAGTAGTGATCAGCTTCATATCATGGTACAGGCCACTTTCAATGCATATCTCAACTTTATCTATTTCACAAAGACCACTCTACAAATGTCATGACCACAACGTCGAGCACTCTAACTCCTTTGGTCGTATACAAACACATTGACAACGATCCAACCTGCTTAGGTTTTAACTTAAACCTGGCAAATTCAGAGGCGATTTACCTCGAAATCTTCACGCTGCGGCTCCCCAAACTTACACTGCTCTATTTTGCCTCACGTGGTATGACCGACCACTAGAGCTAACAATTTGTGTAGAAATTCCTAGTGGTTACCTGGTATCATATCATTGTTGAAGCAACCAACAAGCATATTTAAGCCCAGCATTTATGGTTCATCATATTTTGCTTAACTTGTTTCGAACTCTGTCATGCATTTCTTATCTAGCCTCGCAGAGAGGAATTCTTTTTCTTTTTTTTCAGAGAGGAAAGTGTTGTAACGACACAAATTAATGGCCGACATATTGCGTAAATTAAATTCAATTTTATTTACGTTGCAAAAATGAGAAAAAAGCGAAACATGCCGTTTAACCAATAGTGTGCAAGTAGACAAATGTTGCTATGGCATGCTATTTAAGCACGGCAATTTACCATGCAAGGCAGTTGTCGCATTTGCATTCTGCTTTGCGTTACGCGTGTGCGTTCTGTCGGCTGTCAATACCTACGCTGGTGATTTGATAGTTTCACCAACAATTGGCTACATCCGTGACTAATCTTGTTGCGGTACAACCAGCGAGACGAGCCAATTAATTGCAGAACCTGAACGACGTTATCCACATCGTGATTACAACTCTACAAGAAGAAGAACAACAACCAGAGTCCACCCAAGGCTCTAGAACATCTTCACACTCTGAACAATTCAGGAGAACGCATTACCAGGCCCTCTTAAGGGCCCCCCATTCAGTAACAAGTCTCTATTCAGTGCACCTTAACCGAGTTTGTAACGTCGAACGGCATTTACTTGAAGCCGGGGCGTTTACACATTTATCGCTTTCTACGCGATAACTAATTTTGAATGAGTGCAGGCGAATTATTATTTTAAAAATGTAATAATTTGGGTTCAAAGACATATATTTGTTTAGAACCATTTAATATATTTTATGGACTTTTCTATAAAAATTATAAATATTGGGCAATGAATAATTTTCCTAGAAAAGATAAGTATTTTGATGTGGGTTTTATCATGAATATGTAATGTTATAAACTTGTTTTTTGTAGCGTAAATCATTTAGTGGGCTGTTAAAATTGGTGCACATACCAGGGATATGATATTTCAGATAAACATCGTTCTAAATAACTTACTTAGTTTGTTGAAAATTAAATTATAAATGAGCTGTCGTTAACCATAAAATGCCTGGATGTGTAATGTTTATAAAATATTTTAAAGCTGTGTTTAAGGCTCTACTTAAATAAATGTTCGTGAATAAACGTTTAAAATCTAAGTTTTTTTAGTATTAGATCTAAATTATTCTAATTTTTGTGGATGCAATTTACTGCTTATCATATAAAAATTTAAAAATTTTAACGTTTATTTTGTAAACAATGGAAGTTGGTTTGTGTAATTTTCACTAAATTTTTACTATCAAACTTGTATGAATTTCGATTGGACAAATTCTGACGACAAATAGGTAAGCGTGAATGAAGCTATTGTGCCAGATCCGGCAAAGACGATATGGTATATGCCATACGCTGAATTCAGGATACTAAAAAAACAGTGTATATTTATTATACCATTTAACGGCGTTACTACTATAATTCTAGGTTTAATGTTTCTTGAAGGATGGTTTTAGTTGCGGACCTGGATTAATTGAAATTACCTGATCGGCGTTTTGACTAACACAGCTATCATTGTTCCAGTAGTTTTCCTTTTGCAAATATTTCGGCCCAATTTACCGTAGGCTTTAATCTGTTGAATTTTGCTCACGAGTTGTTGTTTCATCAGTGTATATTTATTATATCGTTTAACGGCGTTTTTGCTATAATTTCATGTCAAATGTTTCTTCAAGGATTGTTTTTAGATGCGGAACTGGATTAATTGAAATTACCTGATCGGCTTTTGACTAACGCAGCTTTTACTGTTCTAGTAGATTTTCTTTTACCAATATTTCGGCCTAACTTACCGTAGGCCTTCATCAGTTGCATTTCGCTCACGAGTTGTTGTTTCATCAGTGTATATTTATTATACCATTTAACGGCGTTGCTGCTATAATTCCATGTTAAATGTTTCTTGAAGGATTGTTTTTAGATGCGGACCTGGATTAATTGAAATTACCTTATCTGCGTTTTGACTAACAGAGCTTTCATTGTTCCAGTGGTTTTCTTTTTGAAAAATATTTCGACCTAACTTACCGTAGGCCTTCATCAGTTGCATTTTGCTCACGAGTTGTTGTTTCATCAGTGTATTTTTATTATACCGTTTAACGGCGTTTTTGGTATAATTTCATGTCAAATGTTTTTTGAAGGGTTGTTTTTAGATGCGGACCTGGATTGATTGAACTTACCTGAACGGCGTTTTGACTAATGCAGCTATCATTGTTCCAGTAGTTTTCCTTTTGCGAATATTTCGGCCTAACTTGCCGTAGGCCTTCATTAGTTGCCTTTTGCTCACAAGTTGTTGTTTCATCAGTGTATATTTATTATACCGTTTAACGGCGTTTTTGCTATAATTCCATGTTAAATGTTTCTTGAAGGATTGTTTTTAGATGCGGACCTGGATTAATTGAAATTACCTGATCTGCATTTTGACTAACAGAGCTTTCATTGTTCCAGTAGTTTTCTTTTTGAAAAATATTTCGACCTAGCTTTCACGTTGGCCTTCATCAGTTGCATTTGGCTCATGATCAAGCATAGTGAACCATTGGCATTTGGCTACCTTGTCAAAGGTACTTTTTATATAATTAAACGAACATTGGTTGCGCTGGCAGTAATAACAATTAATTTTAATCAAGTTTGCGAACTTGATATAAACACCTGACCCATTATGTACATACATTTGTCAGTATAAACTAGATATTGTATATTGTGGAAAAGGCAATTCATCCAGTAGACCGGTTTTGTCCTTATTGGGAACTCATCACGTACTGTCCAGAATTTGCCAGGTCTGGGCTTGAACTTGGGCACTTTTGCTTCGGAATCTGGTGCTCAAACTACTGAGCCACCCTTCCGCACCACAATCCAAAGCAGGCTCGAGTCCAGACCTGGCAGATTCTGGCCGGTACTTGATCAGTTCCCAATAAGGACGAAACCGGTCTACTGGATGAATTGCCTTTTCCAGACTATACAATACCTAGTTTACACTGACAAATGTAAGTACATAATGGGTCAGGTGTTTATATCAAGTTCGCAATCTTAATTGAAAGTAATGGTATTGTTTGGTTTTGTTTATCAGATATCGTTTAAGTATTGTAACATATTTAAGTGCGTGGTAGTCATCATATAGTTACTTATCGTTAACCTGTCATCATCCTCATCATGTCCAGCCATACAAAAGTCAAAAAGTGACTGATATTTCACTGCCATATAACAATAGGGAATGAAAAAAATTATATAAGTGAATTTAGACAAATTATTAGTGAGATTAGCGAGAGAGAAAGAGAGAAGGCATATCTAGCTTGAATGTCTTTTGGTTGATAACCGCGTACATGAGCTAGGACGAATCGTACCGTCCTCAAGCATAGGATTAGCATAGCTATAGCTGCATGTAATGGCTTCTAATCTTGGAGACTAGCTCTGGCTCAAAACGGCTGGAATTTTGTTGCTACGCAATAACAAGTTGCCAATCTTAATAATCATGGTCTGTGGAAAGATATGAACGATTTCTCGCGCACGAGGATTAGCGGATTTAAAAGAGTTTTTTGCCCTTGAGTGCGAGGAATATACATTCGTTGCTGCCTATATAAAGGTAAGCATAATTAAATCCGTGACTGCGACACACTCGTGTGGCATACCGCGACTATTTCTGGAAAGTTAGAGAGCGTGCTGGAAAACCAAAACTGAAAATCCATGATTTTTGCAACAACTGCATAATTAAAAACCTATTGCATTAGTAGTGATATGAGCACCTGACCCATTACTTACTTACATATGTCAGTATAAACTAAGAATTGTATAGTGTAGAAAAGGCAATTCATCCATTGGACCGTTTTCGTCCTTATTGGGAACTCATCAAGTACTGGCCAGAATTTGCCGCGGACAGGATACGAACCTGGGCACGTCTGCTTCCGAATCTGGTGCTCTAACCACTGAGCTATCCTGCCGCACACTACACTACACACAATTTTCAGTTATATACTAACTAATGTAACTCGGTTAGTCAATTTTTCCTTTAGGTGGAGCTCATATGGCATCCATTTAGACCCAAAGTTCCAACTAACCATGCCCAATCTGTCATTACTGAACAGACACCACATTACATGGGGAAGTGGTATTGAAATGAACATTTATATAATTAAACGAACATTGGTTGCGCGGGTGGTGATAACAATTATTATAATCAAGGTTGCGGTCTTGATATAAACACCTGACCCATTAATTACTTACATATGTCAGTATAAATTAAGAATTGTATAGTGTAGAAAAGGCAATTCATCCAGTAGACCGTTTTCGTCCTTATTGGAAACTCATCAAGTACTGGCCAGAATTTGCCGCGGACAGGATACGAACCTGGGCACGTCTGCTTCGGAATCTGGTGCTCTAACCACTGAGCTATCCTGCCTCAAATTCTGGTCAGTACGTGATGAGTTCCCAATAAGGACGAAACCGGTCCAATGGATGAATTTCCCTCTCTACACTACGCAATTCTTAGTTTATACTGACATATGTAAGTAAATAATGGGTCAGATGCTTAAATCAGGATCGCAACCTTGTTTAAATTAATTATCACCGCTAGCGCAACCAATGTTTGTTAAATTATAGAAATTAAATATGTAACATTGATGATACGTCGTGTAATGAAGAAATAAAACTTTTAAAATTTTCTGAAAGAAAGTGTGATTGTGCTGTTGATGTTGTCTGTAAACACCTTCGCTTTACTTATTGTACAACTTTGTATTTCGCGTATTCAAATACCGGAGGCTTGCGTGAACTCTAGGAGGATAATGCCGCCTATGTAGTATGTGAAATTTTGGCGTCGTTACGTAATTTTGGGCGTCGTCGGGAAACAGTTCAGCTCATTTGATTTAAGCACGAAGCGAGTGAGTCCTATGTGAGGACCTCATAGACTAATTCTACATCAAAGGCAGCCATAATTTCGAGATGCGTATTTGTTGAAAAATTAGCTTGTGTAGAATAATTCGTCTTTGAAATATTGCCAGACTTCCGGAAAATTACATTTGGTGATGAGATTGAACGTAGACACCAATAAATCTATAGCTTGACGGTAACAAAACTGAACTTGATATTTTTATCTACAAAACTATTGCTCAGCTAGAATGAAACTAAAACGCGTACAGACGAACCATTGTATTCTTGACAAATGACATCGTATCCCCGGAAGTTAACACGAACAATTCTTGTATCTCTCTAGAATTCAAGTAGTCAGAATAATCATTCGCGAGAAGCAAGATTATTTAAAAGTACAGCAAAATTTATTTTCCGGAAAAATGTGACGGGCAAAAATGGGTCCAGCGATTAAGTTACCATTCTGCGCAAAATTAACAGACCTTTTCTAACTTTAAAACGATCCAAACAAGACTTCTCCAACAATAAGATACATTTTGATATATATATATATATATATATATATATATATATATATATATATATGGGACAGTCGAAAGACTACATTCGAAAATATACCAATCGTACACGCAACAGCCGACAATGCGACAAGTTGGTTAACTCTCAAGCCATCAATACAAGAATGACCAGATCTCAGACGTCACCTTGCAATACGGCAAGAAAGACCTTCACATTTAAACAAGCACACACACGCACACAGATATATATACGCATACACACTTAATAATCCGTCCAAACCAGAAATAGAAGTAAAGGCGAGTCAGATTTGTTGCTACCCTCGTAATCAAATGAAAACCCAGAATGTATATAAATGAATATATATATGCAATTATGAATTAGGTGTTGCGCACCTGGCAACAAATTAATTCACTAAATTGTCGAAATAATTCCGATCAATCAGAACACAAAATATTTGGTTTAGAAAAATATATTTGACATGTTTAAATAGTATTATTAAATAGATGTGTCTATTAGTATAATTACCAAATACGACTGATGAGCACAATGATATCAATGACAATGACACAGAAAAATGGTATGCTCTATATGAGGCTACAAATTTTGATAAACGGATTTTCAGTAATTTAAAAATAACTGTAGTCAAATAAAGTTTTGCGCGTGACGTAACAACGCGAAATATGGCACCGACATGTCTGGTGAGTTTTAACCAGTAACAACGAATTGTGTGTTACCATCACAATGTATAATATGCCATCCATTGTCTGAATGTATCAAAGTCATGCAAAACTGGATTTTTAAAAATTCCATGATTTTTGGTGTCAAACTCAGGCTGAGCTCCAGTTCATTTGCTTCTTAAATTTATTTCGGCAACCAGTATCGGTCGCATTTTTTAGTTCACCCATCGTTGCTAGTTTAACAAAAACTGATGAAGCAATTTTGACATTTCCTGTGGTTAAATACTGTTTGTTGCGGAGAACTAATATATATGCAAGTAGGTATTAGGTGTTGCGTACCTAGTAACAAATTAGTTCAGTTGTGACCAGAAGGATAAACCAAAGACAGCATGAACGGAAAGTACAATCTCATGCACATTCGTTCGTGCTTACTGGCGACTCATCAGTAGGAGCCGGTATCATGCTCTTTAACCACTATATATTAGGGTGAGGAATGTGGAATAATAGGACGGTACAATCTCCTAGAAAAATTTTTAAACCTGCCGTAGTGAAGCTAAAATCATATAAAGTCTCGAAAATGCGACTTCCCCGTTAACTCACTCTATATAATATATATACCGAGTCTGTAAAGGATACTAACACTATGGCTATTGTGTTAGTAACCGATACCAACATTGTAGTACCGAAAATGTACATGGTCAGAACTTTTATAAATCTGACTGACCATTCGGTAAATTTTTGTCTGTCACCCGTGCGTGCGTAACAGTATCCATAACAGCTATGTTTATCCAACTAAGTTAAACTAGCGTGCCTGAATATAAATTTACCATTTACCTGCGTTAGACAATTTGTTCTGTACTTAAAATGTGAAATTATTTAGTTAGGAGTCGCCCTCATATTATGGGACGGAAAACCCAATAAATCGGAAACAGTCTTTATTACCTCATGGCAAAGTAACTGAAAAAAATTATAATACAGACGAACCATGTATGTGTGAAATTTTACACCAACAACTCCAATTGTACTAAGATTTGGATTACGTAATAACAGCTGTTGCCATACCATAAATAGGCGCACGTCACACATTTGCATTTTTGCGTGTATACATATAAATAAGAACTATTCCATAAAATATGATTAATACACGTGTACATGCATCTAAATAAAACCACAAGCAGACTAAATATTTTATTCTTAACATTTGATATGCTGTATTATCAGAATGATCTCGATAGGCAGGCTAGGGCAAGGCACAAGAAATCGATTTCTGATAATTGATCCCATTCAGTAAAATAAGAAGCATAATTCAGATATGAAATGTTTAGATAAGAAACTTATGAAAATTATTTACCGAAACAATGAGCAATATAAGGAAAGAAGAAAACAGTCCTATAATATGCGTTCTACAAACTAAGATCGCTTAAAAAATAAAATAAATGATCAAATTTAGATGAACTATTCTCTCAAAACTGGGTTAACGTCTAATGAGTTAATAGGCGCGCTGATAAGCCCGTCTTCATCCGATGCTCTTAATCGTTCACTGGAGCTAGCTTCAGATTCTAATTCGTGCAATCGTCATTTCCTACCATTAGCTAATGCCGCTATCTAAATCGAACCAAACGATTTTCCAGCAGCTGTTTCATTCATAATATAACCTCGTAATTTAATCTCGATGGATTGTCTAATCAATCTCATCATCCAGGTACTACTAAATACCGCCAAGCCTCTACAATCATCAAAATTAATCGTATGTCCGGTTTTCACAGCATGATGCGCAAGATCCGATTTAGCAACATGTCCATAATTACACACACTTCTATATTCCCGTATTCTTAACCTGTTTGGACGCATGTTTTCACCAATATATTTGAGACTTTAATCATTGCATTGAACTTCGTACACACCTTATGCTTCTAAGGATTTCTTTTCCTCTTTTTAGTTGGGGGGGGGGTGGGGACTAGTATAAAGAATAAAGGATTTTCTTAAATCTGTTATTATACTTTATTTTAAAGCAATTGATTTTCCTTTTTCTGCTCAGTTTAGAGTTTGGTAGTACTAAGATCCTATGACCTTCAATCCCTCTATATCAGCTTTTGTGCACCTCAAATTAGGATTAAATTTTTTTAATACGGTCATCATTTTCGCCTCTATTAAATTAAGAGAACAACCATTGGCCATGCATATATCACGAAGTCTGTCTAATATTTTTACATTTTTAATGAATGATGGACTGATGCTGGCTGTCGCTAACACCGGCCGAATTACCTCCAACAAATAAAACAGCCGGAGTTCAGCCTTTGATAGTCTTAACACCGATCAGTTGATCCATTGTCTGTATTTGTGATTGGCTGACGCCAGAATGAGGCACTGACAGTCGACAAAGACACAAAACACGGATCTAACCAAAAAATTCCGCATGACTGGCCATGTGTGCAATAAAACAAAAAAGCATTGTTCTCGAAGAATTAATCGATTAACAGAAAATATGTACTGTTCTTCACTTAACAAAGAAACCCTGAAGAAATTGTATTTTTTCACTTAAATATATTTCGATAACGAAAGGAATAAAAACGCGCTTAAGAAGAACATATGCAAAATTTTCCGTGACACACACACACATAAACATATTTAATTTACTGCGGCTGACTCCTTTTGGAGGATAAGCCGGCTCCACATTTCATGGAGTTTCTTGTGTACCAAATTCTTGGGAATTTGGTATACATAAACTATATATATATATATATATATATATATATATATAATTATGCAAAAGAACGTTTGATACCAGGGTGTATTCATTTTATCAATATTTAAAAACACTGTGCGAAACAGACATGCTTCCGGAAGTATTCTCCTTGCCCGTTTCGATAAATTTTTATCGCCTGTCTGTGGAACACATTTGGGCCTGTTTCGTATCCTTTTAAGCACACCTTTTGCTGATATATTCATACTTGTTTACGCCAATTCCTTCCCACTTGAAATTTTTTGCAATTAAAGAAAAATGACATACTTCAATTTATTACATGAGCATAGAATCCAATAGAAGTTCAAGGGTGATTACGTATCCTGAGCGAAGGAGCTCCTGCTGCGTAAAGCAAACTGATGGAAAGAGAACAAAATTTCAAAGGTTTAATAACCAAACAATTACGGAACATATTTATTCCACCGTTAAAATTACTAACGTGAAGCTACATATACAAATATATATACAAATTCTCAACCTATTTTCTCCAGTATACTGATTTATCACTGTGAGCTTTCGCACCTGATATTTTGGTCTTTTTAGCTGCATCAATCTATTCTACCATTGTGAATTGTTTTACAGCTATTTGATCAGCTGCTTCTGTTGATAGTACTGCGGGCTTTTGTAACTCATTATGCGTCCATGGAGTTTCGACCTACAACCTACCACCTACCATTTTGGTCATATTAGCCGCCCATTCATCAAATTCATTACCCGTTGGTTTCAATACAAACATTGCAGATTTTTTGCAGTGCAATTGTCCGTCTTCGTACTGTCTGCTCCGTTGCCTGCTGGCTAACAGCTGTCTTCCCATCTTTCTTCAAATCAAATTTGCGAGCTTGAATTAAACACCAATTCCATTGTATTTAACCAGTCGTCGAAATACTACTCATATATATATATATATATATATATATATATATATATATATATATATATATATATATATATAATATATATATATATATATATATATATATACATATTGCAGCCGAAATTTACATTGAAGTACAACATACGCGAGGCAAATAGAGTTGAGTGCTGCATATCTAATTTAGCTTTCCATATATATATATATGCATCGCGGTTTGATTCTCGCTATTCTGTTTGCCGTCGTATAGTGATGATGTCCATAGAAGGTCAAATCGCGTCAGGATTTGTGCCTGACGTAATTTTTCTATGGTGAACGACAACTGATTAAATATAATGCGATTAGAGTGTACTTCAAGCTTGCAAATATTAATTTTAAGAATTTTTACCACCACCCTTGTAGTCAATATTGTTTACTTGTCTTCCCACCGTTCTTGGCGCCTTCAATGCACGTGATTTTTCAGTCTGTTTAACGGGAAGTTTACCATTTGCGTTTGCATCTACGATATTTGCCCCCGGTTCGGTTGAAACCTTCTCAGCTCTTCTTTGAACTTTAACTGGGCGTCTATACGCGACCTTTAACGCTGCTTGAAGATGAATTGGATTCTAGTGAGACAACCTTATTTTACAAACTATCTTTTCTGCCCATATTGCAGCCCTTTCGGCAACTTTCTGCGAACATAATACATCTGTCTGCTTTGAAGCCGGTTTGCTAATTTCTTCGCAATCTATCAAGCCGAAACATACGCAACATGTGTATGATCTGCTTCCAAACATGGATATGAAGCCTTTTTTATGGCATACTCATCAAATTCTTTCGCAGTTGGTAACGTTATTTTAGCTGATGCCTTTGTAGCAAGCTTTAATGTCAACATTGGAAAATTTTTACCAATTTTATCTGCACTCGAATTTTCTACCTGTTTGCAACCCGTTGAACAATTTTCTTCCAATCTGATGTTTTGCTTCTAAAGCTATCTGTTATTTATTAGCATGTGAACCTTGTATTATTTACCCTATCCCATCTTTTGTATTAATAGCTTTTGTACCTGTTTGTTTAAATTGCAAATATTGTTACCACCCGTTGTGTCAATGGTCGTATGTTTGTACAAGGCGTTTACGTGTGGCGGAAAATGGTAAAATTTTGTTTCCATGACTGCATGTAAATTGAGCAGCCGAGCTTCCCCGTAAAAGTAGATTGCTTGCGGTAGCAACAGGAATGAGTTATGCATAACTGATTTTACATACCCAAAATATAAATCTGTTTGCTGTCATGCTTTAAGGAAATTCATCAAAAGTCAAAAAGCGTCAATTCGTGTGAATGATTATAATTTTTCAGTGTTTTGCGGATAGTTAGATACACTGTTAGTCCGCGGACGTGATTCATATTATTGTTCACATGATCCGAACAAACGATGATTGTTTAATTCTATACATTAGGCACTTGTGGCGAAGACTTTAAGCATGCTATATTAGTTCTTTAAATCAAATTTGTGAGCTTGAAGTAAACACCAATCAAATTTTATTTAACCAGTCGTCGAAGAACATATCAAAACGACCGCCAGTCGATATGTTGTTCGACGACTGGTTAAATACAATGGGATTGGTGTTTACTTCAAGCTCCAAACTTGATTTGAAGAATTGTTACCACCACCCGCGCAATCAATTATTGTTTAATTGCATTGCTATGTTACTTTTTCAAATCAAGTTTGCGAACTTGATGTAAACACCAATTTAACTGCACCTAACCATTCGTATAAAAGTACAAGACTACCTTCATTAGCAAACTTGCTTTAAAGAATATGTAGTATTAACCAAGCGAACAATCAATTCGGGTACCCTTTAGGCCAGACTACTAAGACTGAAATTTGTTTATCAGTTTTCCCTATTCTGTATATGCGTTGCGATATAAACCTTGTAAGTCAATCTGGCGTTATGACTAACCTTAGTTTAGCAGTTGCATGACTGACTTGCTGAATTATGACTGTAGTTTTAAAAGAAGTATTTTTCGCGACAGGGAATAGATCAGGAAGGCAGCGGATGCAAACAAATCGGATCGCAACCCGATAATTAGGTAAAGGACTGTAGTTTACTTAAAACTGGGGAATACCATTTGAAGAACTGTTAATATCACACGCTCCATCAATGAATGACTTCAGTTACGGTGCATAAACACGTGAAAAAGACTGCAAAATTTGCAATTTCCTGACTGAATTTTATTATAACAGTTAAATATTGCTTGAGGCGGAGAACTAACATATATATGCAAATGTGAATTAGCTGTTTCGCATTTATTAGCAAATTAGTTCTAATGTGACCTTTACGGACGCCTTATAAATATTACACATGGTGAGTTAGCTTTGAAGTAGCATTTTCGAAGGCTTTATATGCAGTTAGCTTCACTATTGCAGGTTTATACATTCGTATAGGAGATTTTACCGTCATATATTCTCACATTCCTTACTCATGCTGTCTTTGGTTTGAACTAATTTGTTACTAGATGCGCAACACCTAATACACAATTGCATTTGATCATGCAGCCGAAATATTTCTTCAAGTTCATGATAAGCGAGATTAGTAGGGATGAGAGCTCTTGCTGCTTGATTTTATATATTCATGTATGTATCTATACATGATGATAAATAAGCTCAGTAAATAACGATAAACTAACCACATGAATGTAAACCGAACTTTAATTTTGTCCTTATGCCCCGAGACAGCTAGAGGTGAGAGCCCCATACTTGATTTTGCGACTGGCTAAATACTTAATGATTTGTGCTTATTTTAATTTCGCCAACTTGATTTGAAGATTTACTACCGAAATTGATAATTAAGGGAAAATCACTACCACTTGTAGTTCGGTAAAATCTTGATTGCATTCGCTTCGATATACACAGTGTCGTCCGTTTCCGTCATTGATGGGTTCTCACTGGTCCTGTCACAATTAAGCCTTCTACATGTGCTCTGACAATCGAACATCTTATAGTACCAAGTCTTGTCTAATTGAATATGGCGATTCAAAACGCACTTTCTCGTTACCTCCAGAGCACATTAACACAATAGTTACAATAAAACACGTTTCGTAAATGCGGTATCCACATACGAGACAGATCAAATTATACGTGTAATTTTATTTGAGAAATAAATCATGCGTGGCAGTAGACATTTGTCATCAATCACGCATGTAAACGCAGTTCAAAAAGGTCGTTTACCTTGCATTATAACTCAACTCTATTGTAATATCTGATAATTTATTTAGTCAGATAAAGTTGCATTAAAAACGTCTAAAACATAAAAGCAGGAAGCGGGAGATGTCCAAACTGGGAGTCCCGCATACCAATAAATGCACATACGAAAAAAATTACCAGTTTATATATTTTTTAATGTAACAACTTTGTTTCATTATTTAGCTAAGGATTAAGAATTTTACATAAAACAGCCTCAGCTGTGTGTAATTGTTTGTTTTAAGTCTTAAAAACACTTAGAATTCAGCATACTCTGTCGAGCGGTTTGTATAAAAATATGTTTAGCTATCGCGGAAATTTTCCACCCTATGCCAGAAGTGTGCAGTTTAAAATGCTTTTGAATTCGTTACTTGATGAATCGGTTAGACCGACCTAATTAGCGCTCAAGCAGCTATGAAAATTGCATAACTAATGTTTCCCATCAAGCCCGTTTCTTGGTTCCGTTTTGCATTGTTTTATGTGTGTTTAATCAAACATTATCCTCATTCCCTTCAAATAAGCGACTAAACACAATACCAGATTTACAGTCGAATTGATATCTGGCTAAAATAAATAGTCCTTTTTTGAACTAAGTTGTATGCAAGACTACTAGAGGTGAGAGCCGAATATCTAATTTTGCTTTTCATATATATAAAATGCGGTTTGATCCTCGCTAGTCAGTTTGCCGTCGTACTCTAATGATAATCATGAAAGGTCGAAACGCGTCAGTGCGTTGCGACTGGCGATAGTTTTGCTATTTTGTTCGACGACTGGTTAAATAAAATGGGATTGGTGTTTACCTAAAGCTCACAAACTCTATTTAAATAATTATTACCACCATCTGCGCAATCAATAATTGTTTCATTCTATTGTCTATATATATATGTGTGTGGCGAAAGCTACAAACAGCTAATTTTCGTGACTGCACGACATTTTCGGTCACGAACAATTTATGCAGGACTACTAGAGGTGAGAGCCGCATATCTAATTTTGCTTTCCATATATATGCAACACGGTTTGATCCGGCTTATCCTCCAAAAGGAGTCAGCCGCAGTAAAGTAAAGTAAGTAAGTTTGATCCTCGATAGTCACTTTGTCATCGAACTCTGATGGTGATCATGGAAGGTCAAAACGCTCCAGTGCGTTGCGCCTGGAGGTAGTTTTTCTATGTTGTTCGACGACTGGTTAAATACAATGGGATTGGTGTTTACTTCAAGCTCGCAAACTTGATTTAGAAAATTGTTACCACCACCTGCACAATCAATTATTGTTTAAACCTAAAAACAATTTCCAGAATTTGAGCAATTGTTATAGAGTTATATAAATAATGAAAAATAATATTTACGGCTCCCACCTTTCGCAGTCACGTGTGCATTGAACATGATCTACAAAACTGGCTTTACAATTTCAATTTAGTCGCGAGCATGACATTTTACAACCTTTGTTGCTTATTGGTATTGTTGATCAACTTACGTAGGACGGTTGGCGAGATAGATAATTATGCGAATGTGAGAACAGTGCAACATAAGCGCCTGTTTCAAAATCAAATGGTAAATACACGTCTGCAATTGCGCAATATATCGTTGAAATCCTCAATGTGTGTTCTCCATATGTAACATTTAAGGTACTTACTAAGTGCAATAACCAAAAGGAGTTAGCCACATACATAGATTTATGGGCGAACAAACTGCAGCCGGATATAGGCAGCCAGAAATTGCATCTTTGGGGATTGGTCTTTCCCTCTACACTCTCTCCAAGTTTACACTTTTCTAAACAATTATCAATTTCACAACCGATGATAACAATTCTTTAAATAAGGTTTTCTAGCCTGAGGTTTCTGTCTTGCTCCGATGATTATCATAGATGTTTGAAGCGAGTTTGTGTGTGTGACTGAAGAAAGGTTTGTTAAGTTCTGTGATTTTTTTAGATATAACTGGATTTGTGATAATTCAAAACTTTAAATTAAAAAAAAACTATTTTGATCACCAAACGGGCAAGCAATGATTGCTTATTTGTATATGGTGACAAAAGTTGCAGAAATGTTATGTTCGGAATTCAATGGCAATTATGCAGCCGACATTTCTGTCCAAACGTTCTAATTGTAATATAACGAAAAATGATAAATTAATTCAAGTTTGCGATCTTGTCACATTATGCACATAAATTCATTAGTATAAACAAAGCATTTTATAATGAACAAAAGGCAGTTCACTCAGTAGACCGGTTTCGTCCTTATTAGGAAGTTATCAAGTACTGTCCAGAATTTGCCACAGACAGGACTCGAAACTAGGCACGTCTTCTTCGGAAACAAGCCACTGAACATTATATAAATTTAGTCAGAAGTCCTACCATTAACTGCTTTAATGGCCTATAATTTTCGCGGTCAAAATAAAGCACAAATCCACATTAGCTATGCACGCACAGAAACATTTATCCGAATAGCAAATTAGTTCAAATATCACTAAACAGAAGGATAAACCAAAGACAGCGTGAACGGAGAGTATAATCTCATACACATTCGTTTCGTGCTTACTGGCGACTCATCAGTAGGCTCAGGTAAGGAATGTGGGAAAATAGGACGGTGCAATCTCCTATACGAATGTGTAAACTTAATGTGGTGAAGCTAACTTCATATAAAGTATTCAAAACAATGTGAATTCGTCGCCAATTCAATATATATATATATATATATATATGTATATATATATATGTATACCAAGTCTGTAGAGGGTACCAAATTGTGTAGCTTAGGTATGCGTGTGTGCTTGAGCTTGTCACTATAAACATTTAATTGAAAAGGAATATCATTCTGGTCATATTTGAACTAATTTGCCACTAGGTGCGCAACACCTAATACGCAAGCATTAACAATTGTCATATAGTTAATTGAATGATTTCATGATTGCCGCGAAATGTGATAAATGATATCGATCAAGGTCAGAGTGTACGGATTTGCTGGAGCAACAGGTGTACATAAGTCGTTGTAATTCTCAATTTTGTTAAAATTTAAAGAGATAGAGTATACAAGACCAATCGCATTTTATTTAACCAGTCGTCAAACAATATAAATGTCCACATTTCCAGTCATTTTCAATGTATGCAAGACTATTAGAGGTGAGAGCTGCATATCTAAATTTGCTTTAAAAATTTACTCATTGCGGTTTGATCCTCGATAGTCAGTCTTCAGACATAATCTAATGGTGATCATGGATGGTCGAAATATGTTTGTATGTTTAACTGCTAGCAATTTTGATATGTTGGTTGACGACCGGTTAAATACAATGGAAAAAGACTGTGTATGCTATAATATTTTTTCGGTCTCAATGGATGCCATATGAGCTCCACCTAAAGGAAAAATAGACTAAACAAGTAACATTTGTTAGTATATAACTGAAAATTGTGTGCAGTGTAGTGTGCGGCAGGATGGCTCAGTGGTTAGAGCACCAGATTCCGAACCAGACGTGCCCAAGTTCGAGTCCTGTCTGCGGCAAATTCCGGACAGTACATGATGAGTTCCCAATAAGAACGAAACCGGTCTACTGGATGAAGTGCCTTTTCTACACTATACAATTCTTAGTTTAAACTGACATATGTAAGTAATTAATTGGTCGGGTGTTTATATCAAGTCCGCAACCTTGATTACAATTAAATGTATCGCAATCATTTGCAAAAGTTACTATATCAAATAAAACATTCGTGATTGTTAAATTCACAGTGGTTTAAGAAATAGATACCAGCAGCGAGAATCGTCATTAAATTTAACGTCTAGCACAAATTACCCAGACGTAGGGATTAGCAAATTTCTAGATGCAATGGATGGCAATCAAAAGTACATGTAATCACACACCCGCTCAAACGCAAACAGGCATCATAAGTAAAACGATGAACAATTGAATGCAAATATACCACGGACAGGGCTCGAACCTGGGCACGTCAGCTTCGGAATCTGGTGCTCTAACCACAGAGCCACCCTGCCGCTGGATGAATTTACTTTAAAAAGTGGTATGGTGGCTCAGTGATTAGAGCACCAGATTCCGAAGCAAACGTGCCAGGATTCGAGCCCTGTCCGTGGCAAATTCTGGCCAGAATGTGGTAAGTTACTAATAAGGACAGAACTGGTCTATTTGATGAATTGCTTTTCTACACTATATAATTATTTGTTTATACTGATAATGTATGTACTTAATGGGCCAGGTGTTTATAAAAAGATAGCAATCTTGATTATGGTAACTGTTATCACAACCACTCGCAACCAATCTTTGTTTATAAACATATACATTTTTAGTCGTATGCTTAGAGTTAACAATTTTCATATATCACTAAAATCTATGCGTGCGCCATCGGCTACAAAGTTTCTCATCCAGTTTGTGAGCTTGAAGTAAACACCAATCCCATTGTATTTAACCAGTCGTCGAACAACATGACAAAACTACCGCCAGCTGCAACGCACTGACGCGTTTCGAACTTCCATGATCATCATCAGAGTACGATGGCAAACTTCAAGCTCGCGAACTTGATATAAAGAATTGTTACCACCATCCGCGCAATCACTTTTTGTTAAATTGTGTTTCTCATCCAGCAGCAGGTTAATTTTAAATTATTGAAGGAAACATAAGTAATTTAATTTAATACGTCGTTGTTTTACATCAGTTACCAGAAATATTCTTCAATTCACTAAAATAAAAATGTATATTATATGACATAATCAGGGCAAGATATGGGAGAATATATATTCATATTCTTGATATAAATATACAGTTTTTAGGTTAGAAAATTTAACTCAGATATAAAAATGGTTTTGTCCTTATTGGGAAAGTAATGCAAAACTAGACCATATGGTTCGCTACCACAGGGGGCATTCTATCTTAGTTTAATTGACAAAAAAAATCAAATGATGTTTGTGAGAACGATATGTTAAACTTGTTAAACACGTGGTCCGTATTCCGTCTGCCGGACAGCTGTGGATTAGATATAGGCAGCGGAATTTCAACCAAAAATGTCGTAGCTTTGGGAAGAACACTTACAACGACTTGAACCATGCGATCCTCCGCTGTAGATTTTCACTCGAAATTTCCACATATCTAAATCAGTATAAACCTCACAACCATGCAAGAAACACAAAACAGACGTCTCTCAAAAAAACAAGATTTACTTAAATTGTAGCTAACTTTACTTGGCGAAAGTTTTCGCGCTCTGAACGTAAACATAGTATTAGCCACTCGCAATATTTGGTAACAAAATATGTGGCAGTTTTATTTTCTTTAGAATTAGTGAGTCGGTCTATGAAGGGCCTGTGAATATTGTCGAACCTGTACAACGAATTTCTGCCAGCGCGTATTTCAAAAGTGCTCGCATAAAAATTTGGTGTCAACTTAAACCTCAACCCCTTTGAACAGATTAGTGGTCAACATTTACAGCCAAGAACAATGCTCACCTGACTAACATGGTTGGAAATTGCATATCTGATATTTCTAGCCTTATCAGGTGATAGTAGTGCTCAAGATAATCACCAAAATTGACGCGCAATTGCGTATGCGTTGCAGGTACACTTTAATCAAAATACGCAACAATCTTAGTGAAAAAAATAAGATAGCTGCACAGAACAGCGTTTTGTGGCACAAATTTCAAACGTCCTGCAAAGTGGAGTACCTCATTGGTTGTCTAGCTTCCGAACATCTACGGACTAAAATAAGGCGTGAAGCACCTATAAATTGATGGTGTGGTTGCAACCAGGACCGTCGTACCTGTTGGACCACTTACGATGTCTTAACCCTAGCAATAATCCGTTGTAGATATAAAAAAACAATTTCCACTTCCCAGAGATGCAAGGTAATCCAAGAAATTGAAATTCGAAACGCTCCATACGCAAAGATAAAGTCATATATGTCAAATGCTAGCACTACATTATGTGGCATTTTATACGCCCGTAGAGTACGTCCGTCGTTCTCTGTAAAGTCTTTAGAGATTTTTAAACTTAAGCCACGGATTTATAATATCCCGAATTATATTAGTACCCGTAGAGCTATTAGATGCTAGATTAAGCCAAAAAATTCCCAGTCAAGTAAAATGTTCGAATACCATAACTTATACATAAATAAAAGTTAATTTGCGTTCGTCAGTTTTCCTTCGTATTCTGATGATGAGGGTAGATCGAAAGGTGTGAGTATTTGAATCTCACGGTAGTGTTCTAAGTTGTGCTTCTTTCTCGCTTCAATTGAATTTACGTTCATTCCAATCTCGCCAGCTCAGTCAAACGAGCTGTTATCATTACCCAGTTTGCGGATTGTACTCGAGATTTAGGTTGCCCATGTTTTCTGATGGAAATCATAGTTGGTACGGCTGAATGAAGATAATTCGCTATAGTTCGAAGTAGTTAGATTGGTGTTAGTATGAGGATAAGCAAATTGACTAAAATAAACTATGTCGCTACAAGGGCATTCAATAACCAATACACACCGTTACACCGTCATAATAAACTGAAGCTTCACTGCTGCAAAACCATGAAATTCAAAGTAATGTGTGAATTGTAAATGAACTCTCGTTCGCCCATTTCTGGTAAATTTATACTTCAGTAATAACCAGATTCTACATATCATATGGAATTGGCTGGCTAGCTTCAAATGGTGGACGCGTATTATCAACATTTAATAATCGTCAAATTAATAGCATTTCATAACTGAAAATACCTATTCTACAGATCGAAATCTAAAAATATTTGATATCTTCTTTGTAATGCTCATAAAATAATCCAAATTTAATAGGTATTTCATATTTAATGAAATCGATTTTCTAATCTTATTATTTGGCTGAACTATTCTATGATGCATATTTAAAGAAACATTATCGCATTATGTAATCGTTGAGAATTACGTGCAGGCTCGAAAATGAAATAAATTTAGATGCCGAAAAGGTCAGTGATCTGAAAATTTAATCATTTGTTTACGATTATGCAAAATGCAAATAAATACGGAAGAGAGGGGAACTTATTTACAAAAGTAAGATTATTTTTGTTTACTTGTTTACAAAAAAACAGCAATTAGGTTAAATGTTCATACACAAAACGAAGCACTCACTCCAACTCTGAATTATAAGCTTGCAGGTTTCTTCTAAAATGGATTCTAAACGAGACAGAAATAAAAATTACACACAGGATGTGAAGTGTTCAGAAAACCGTGATGTGAAAGAAAGTGGGGAGCAGGTAATGGAACAGGCTACTCAACTGGATGCCAAAGAAATTGATGCGACGGAAGCTGATGGAATGACAGCCGTGCCGGTAATATACCCAGGTGAGAAATCGAACGTTAACAATCCGACCAGTCCAAAAGTCAAAACAGACGCAAAACAAATTTCTCCAGACACTGAAAACCCGGTGGAAAAACTAGATGACAGTAAAGTTAATAAAGCAGCTAAGGTAATGAGTGCAAAAGAAGGTGCTACGGGAGGTGAGGAACAGGCTGAAAAATATGTAGACATATCGTGTGCACAGATAGATGTCGGAAAGTCTGCGATACTCGAGGCAGATTCAATTATGAATTCAGATGGTAAAAATGATGAGAAACAAGACTTAACACCAACTGCAAAAGAGACTGCTGAAGAGGATGCAAGAAAGGCCACAGAAACAGCCCATGAACGCGCTGCGAATCTGGCACCGATCTTACTGGCAGATGAAGTTGATTCACAGTCAGCAACAGAGAGAAAAGTTTGTGACCAGTGCGGTAGTTCAAGTTTTCAGAATGAAAATATTTTGAACCCTATCGATTGGGTATATTTATTATTATTTTTTATCAAGGTGGCAATTTTAATTTATTTATTTATGTCAGGCATTATTGATAGTATTATGTTATTTCTTCTGATCATAATGCATATCTTTTAGAAGCTATTATTTATCCATATAATTATAAACAATGCTTGAAGCTTATATTTATTTTATGTTTAACAAAGGCTGGTAAATATATTATTTTTGCAGTTATGTGGAGTTTCAAGAGCGAAATAATGGTCAGCCGCAACACTCGGTGCGCAGAAATGTGGTAAATAGTTGCCAAAACAAGTCGCGAGAGCACTTTGAAAAACATGATCTTTTGTTTTGTTATGTACAATTTTTTATATTTGCAAAATAAGGTTTATTGGATGAAAATATACATAATTTCATTCTCCAAAAAACCAAATAACTTTTTCTTCGCTGCTGTCCATAGTTTTCATTTTATATTACTTTTTATTATGAAGAGCCAACATTTTTAATATATTGTAATTGTGTGTATATGTCTCTATGGTAGTTGACACGCGCTAGAATGAAAATATTTACATTCTTTGGCAAAACTGTAAACATCTTGCTCTGTCTCGTTGGTATGCGTTAGCCAAGAGTTATATGAAGTGAAGTTTTTGAATTTGGTATAAACACCAATCCAGTTATAAATAAAACCGTCAATGTCACCTCCCGGGCTATCACTGATCGCTTGATTACACGACAGTTGATTTTATATTTAACATTACATTGATTTCGTATCTTTAGTTAGGGTCGCTTGCTCGCATTATGCTTCGAAAATATTTGTACAATTTATTCGTTTCTAAAATGCTATGAAATATACCGATACTTGCAGACAAAAGTAAACTGCGACAGTTGTGGACCTAACTACAGGCTGATATACAGAATTCTGACATTTTAAAACGAATTTGAGCCTGAATGGTTTCATGGTTGATTTTAAACACTCTATTCCTAGCAAGGTGGCTGTTAGTCTATTTCCACTACATTTCTTGCAAGCGATAATTGTATTTGTACGATGCGATGCGTCCGTAGTTCAAATGTAAAAAGAAAGAATTTCGAGTTATTTGCTTCATGCTCATTTGGAATTGCCTGATCATTTCAATTACTGTAAGTATTTGAATTGAAAACTTTCTAAATAATACGAAGTAACACACAATATTGAATTGATAACTTTGCCTCGAGAGCAACCATGCTAGATGCAAAGTGCAAGTTTCGGCTGCTGAAGGAAAATTTGATAACTGGCGCCCGGGCATCTTGTGCTCATCAGCATAGTTTGGCTTACAATCTATGGAAATAAAAGCTTAATCAAAACTATCCAAATGAGAATATGAGTTCTATTATTATTCTGCAGCCAAGGTACTACAATTAATTGTAAGGTAGGTAATGAAAGTAAGTGAATTGTCGATGCGCGGGATGAAATATTTCGCTTTATTTGCTCAGTTGTGCAACGCAGATAAGTGAGATCGGGCCACTGAAGAAACGTTGACTTCCAAAACAATTTCTTTCTTTCTCTTCTCAATCTAACACACACGATGCTGTAGATTATTTAAATATTATGGTTGTTGATCAAATCACTGAGCGCAGTAGTATCAAAACGAAAGCTAAAAGTGATTATAGTTTCACTGCCATATTACCATGTCGTTCATGGTTATATATGGATTGTAGAGAAACACTAGGTCGCCCATTCCTAGTGTCATGCTAATCTGTTATTATCTTGTGAGCTGTTTCATTCGCATCAATAAAAAACTAGAAAAATCAAGCAAACAGACTAAGACTTGAGAACTCCGACAAAAATTAAGGGAGAAAATTATTGCAAAGTACTTGATATTTGTATGCGGTAAAATAAAAACGATATTAGAGAGCCCAAATTTGATGTTTAAAACCAAAGGTGACTTGTTAAAATTGGAGGCTGACCAGGAAGAGACTTAACGCTTCGAAACTAGTTAATAGCCTAGGGGTAAAATGAAGTATTATGGGCGAAGGAACCGGTCGCGCTACTAATCAGAGTTCTCGAAAAAATCAACGTAAAGAACAGAAGCATGATTATGTAAGTGGGCGAAACAATGACAAGCAATTGTTTATCAGTCAGGATTGCAATGAGGTTGGTACAAGGTTGGTGAGAAAAGTAGCGCTTGTTGCAGAGCCCTACGTAGATACCAAAACAGAATATAGCTTTGACTAGGATAGTATCGACTAAAATGAATTCTTGGAAAACAAGTCTCTATCCACAGTAGAATATAGAACTTCAGATTATAGCAATGCGTATTGCTATTCCCAAGAAACTCCAGGAGCCGGCTTATCCTTCAAAAGGAGTCAGCCGCAGTAAAGTAAAGTAAAGTAATGCGTATTGCCACATATCAAAAATAGATCAAATACACTAAATGCAGAAAATCGAAGTCATTTTTACTTTTGGATCGTTTAAGGCACACACTCTAAAGAAACTGGGGAACAGCGGGAGGGTAATCACTTTCGTAGGATAAATTCGAATTTGATTTATATTACGTATTTGAGCCTGGATTCTATGATACTACATGTATCAAAGAAATAAGTGCACCCTCCATATATGCGCGATTTAATATTCAAACATTTAAAACACTGTAATGTTATCAAGTTCGACTATGGTGGGTCAGATTGGTATTTGGTTCACGAGCTGAAACGTGTTTAAATAAATGGATCTCTACAGGCTGTCGTCTTTGCCTGGCACACTTAAATGTTTGCACTAAGATCATTTACAGAAACCTTATTGGACTTTGCCAATTCGTTGAATGTGCAAATTCTATCTTCAGATGCAAGAATGGCGACGACAAGATCGCTTTCTACTCCATTTCAAATTTTCACCTCAGTAGACTACTACTTACTTTACTGCGGCTAACTCCTTTTGGAGGATAAGCCGGCTCCACATTTCATGAAGTTCCTTTGGAATTTGGTACAAGTGGTGTCCCCTCACCACTCGGCTTTTTGATCGAGGACGCACCTCTAGCTTTTGCACATCCAAGCGCAGTCTGCAAGGCAGCAGTAAGTTGCATGGTTGCCGGGGGCTGTTGAGAGCTCATTCGCCATTCGGAAGTATGGGGTACTGTCCAGGAGTCCATGTAATCCTGCAGTGGACAGGCACGAATCTAGGCACGCCTGCTGGGTGTCTGCTGGGGTATCTGTTATATATTGACTGATTAGGAATGGTAGTTAGAACTTAAGGTCTAAAGAATAAAATAAAAACTCAAAATAAAAAGCTTGCAGGAGGTATTGTGGTTATTTTAAGAGATTCTGCGGGGTAGCTGCTTGTTTAGCGATGTTATGCCTCAGTAGACGAATTAGTTCAGGTATAGTCTTCGTTGTGGAGTGACATTATTGCTGAAGTTGAGTGCTAAGGAAATTCATAATTTCATTTGTGTGGCATGTTTGAATTAGGACGATGCGTAACAGTCATAGACAATCACATTTGCATAACTAGACGTAATATTAGATTACCAAAAATTGCATCTCGATTGACAACAACTCCATGTAGAGTCTATATTTGGTTTCGATTAGTTGGTTGGAACTTTAAATCTAAAGGGATGCAACATAGGCTCCACGTAAACGAAAGGCTAACGAAGAAGCATCAGTTAGTATATAACTCACCATTGTGTGTAGTGTGCGGCAAGGTGGCTCGGTGGTTATGACAACGGTATCCGAAGTAGGCATGCATGTATGAATGTATGTATATATATATATATATATATATATATAATTATGTATGCATATATGTATGTGTGTATGCATGTGTATACTTATGTAAATACGTATATGGTTTCGTGTGTATGTATGCGTGCACGTATGCATTTGTGTATGAATAAAACGGTACGTGTGATAGTGGTAAGGTAATGCACACTTACACAATTAAATAATCACAAGTTTCGCGGGTGGTCAAAAACGAATTTTTAATTCAAGTAGATTTGATTTAAAACCAAACCTCATTATATATATAAATATAAATATAAATATAAATATATATATATATATATATATATATAATTTTGAAATGCGAGCTTTAATAAAATTCATTGTAACTGTGTGTAAAAACAAAAAGAAATTTTATCAGATACAAGAAACAATTTCTTTTGCATTGTCTTCTCAAATATCTACTAATGAACATATCTTTATATATAAATTGGAAAGCAAAACAAGATAGAAATATGTGAAAATAGAGAGAGTGTGAGATATGTTCATTATTAGATATTTGAGAAGACAACGCGAAAGAAATGCTTCTTATATCTTATAAAGTTTTTTTTTGTTTTTGCACACAGGAAGGGTACAATGAATATATATATATATATATATATATATATATATATATATATATATATATATATATATAAGTTTGTTTGTGCTCATCAGTCTTCGTTGGCTTACTACCTAGGAGAAGGGAGACTCAGAATACAAACCATCCTCACTAGGAATGGGCCACCTAGTGTTCTTTTACTGTCCACTCTTAACCATGAATAACTTATGGTTATATTATATTGAAAAATAAGTCAATTTTAGCTTTTGTATAGCTGTGAATGATGATGATGACGATGATGATGATGATAATGATGATGATGATGATGATGATGTATGAATTTATATTTGTTTGGATGTGTGTGTATGTATGCATGTAGGTTTGCATGTATCTTTTTATGTATGTGATTGTTAAATTCACAGTGATTTAAGAAATTGATACCAGCAGCGAGAATCGTCATTAAATTTAACGTCTAGCACAAATTACCCAGACGTAGGGACTAGCAAATTTCGAGATGCAATGGATGGCAACCAAAAGTATATGTAATCACACACACTCGCTCAAACGCAAAACAGGCATCATAAGTACAACGATGAACAATTGAATGCAAATATACCACGGACAGGGCTCGAATCCTAGCACGTGTGCTTCGGAATCTGGTGCTCTACCCACAGAGCCACACTGCCGCTGGATGAATTGCCTTTAAAAAGTGGTATGGTGGCTCAGTGATTAGAGCACCAGATTCCGAAGCAGACGTGCCAGTATTCGAGCCCTGTCCGTGGCAAATTCTGGCCAGAATGTGGTAAGTTACTAATAAGGACAAAACTGGTCTATTTGATGAATTGCTTTTCTACACTATATAATTATTTGTTTATACTGATAATGTATGTACTTAATGGGCCAGGTGTTTATAAAAAGATAGCAATCTTGATTATGGTAACTGTTATCACAACCACTCGCAACCAATCTTTGTTTATAAACATATACATTTTTAGTCGTATGCTTAGAGTTAACAATTTTCATATATCACCAAAATCTAGGCGTGCGCCATCGGCTACAAAGTTTCTCATCCAGTTTGTGAGCTTGAAGTAAACACCAATCCCATTGTATTTAACCAGTCGTCGAACAACATGACAAAACTACCGCCAGCTGCAACGCACTGACGCGTTTCGACCTTCCATGATTATCATCAGAGTACGACGGCAAACTTCAAGCTCGCGAACTTGATATGAACAATTGCTACCACCATCCGCGCAATCATTTTTCGTTAAATTGTGTTTCTCATCCAGCAGCAGGTTAATTTTAAATTATTGAAGGAAACATAAGTTATTTAATTTAATACGTCGTTGTTTTACATGAGTTACCAGAAATATTCTTCAATTAAGTAAAATAAAAATGTATATTATGTGACATAATCAGGACAAGATATGGGAGAATATATATTCATATTCTTGATATAAATATACAGTTTTTAGGTTAGAAAATTTAACTCAGATATAAAAATGGTTTTGTCCTTATTGGGAAAGTAATGCAAAACTAGACCATATGGTTCGCTACCACAGGGGGCATTCTATCTTAGTTTTATTGAAAAAACAAATCAAATGATTAAATACTGTTTGTTGCGAAGATTGTACCGTACTATTATTCCACATTCTTCTACCAAATATATAGTGGTTAAAGGGCGTAATACCGACTCCTACTGATGAGTCGCCAGTAAGCACGAAACGAATTTGCATGACATTATACTTTCCGTTCATGCTGCCTTTGGTTTATCCTTCTGGTCACAACTGAACTAATTTGTTACTAGGTTCGCAAAATCAAATGATGTTTGTGAGAGCGATATGTTAAACTTGTTAAACACGTGGTCCGTATTCCGTATGCCGGACAGCTGTGGACTCGGGCCGTTTGGCAATTAGATATAGGCAGCGGAATTTCAACCAAAAAATGTCGTAGCTTTGGGAAGAACACTTACAACGACTTGAACCATGTGATCCTCCGCTGTAGATGTTCACTCAAAATTTCCACATATCTAAATCAGTATAAACCTCACAACCATGCAAGAAACACAAAACAGACGTCTCTCAAAAAAACAAGATTTACTTAAATTGTAGCTAACTTTACTTGGCGAAAGTTCTCGCGCTCTGAACGTAAACATAGTATTAGCCACTCGCAATATTTGGTAACAAAATGTGTGGCAGTTTTAATTTACTTAGAATTAGTCACTGGGTCTATGAAGGGCCTGTGAATATTGTCGAACCTGTACAACGAACTTCTGCTAGCGCGTATTTCAAAAGTGCTCGCATAAAAATTTGGTGTCAACTTAAACCTCAACCCCTTTGAACAGATTAGTGGTCAACATTTACAGCCAAGAACAATGCTCACCTGACTAACATGGTTGGAAATTTTATTTCTGATATTTCTAGCCTTATCAGGTGATAGTAGTGCTCAAGATAATCACCAAAATTGACGCGCAATTGCGTATGCGTTGCAGGTACACTTTAATCAAAATACGCAACAATCTTAGTGAAAAAAATAAGATAGCTGCACAGAACAGCGTTTTGTGGCACAAATTTCAAACGTCGTGCAAAGTGGAGTACCTCATTGGTTGTCTAGCTTCCGAACATCTACGGACTAAAATAAGGCGTGAAGCACCTATAAATTGATGGTGTGGTTGCAACCAGGACCGTCGTACCTGTTGGAACACTTACGATGTCTTAACCCTAGCAATACTCCGTTGTAAATATAAAAAAACAATTTCCACTTCCCAGAGATGCAAGGTAATCCAAAAAATTGAAATTCGAAACGCTCCATACGCAAAGATAAAGTCAGATATGTCAAATGCTAGCACTACATTATGTGGCATTTTACACGCCCGTAGAGTACGTCCGTCGTTCTCTGTAAAGTCTTTAGAGATTTTTAAACTTAAGCCACAGATTTATAATATCCCGAATTATATTAGCACCCGTAGAGCTATTGGATGCTAGATTAAGCCAAAAATTCCCAGTCAAGTAAAATGTTCGAATACCATAACTTATACATGAATATAAGTTTAATTTGCGTTCGTCAGTTTTCCTTCGTATTCTGATGATGAGGGTAGATCAAAAGGTGTGAGTACTTGAATCTCACGGTAGTGTTCTAAGTTGTGCTTCTTTCTAGCTTCAATTGAATTTACGTTCATCTCAATCTCGCCAGCTCAGTCAAACGAGCTGTTATCATTACCCACAAAATATTTTTTACTCAAATTGTAGAATATCATCATCGCCATCATTACCATTCGCAGTCATACAAAAGCCAAAATTAACTAATGTTTCACTGCCATATAACCATAACTCGTTCATATTTATACGTGGACAGTAAACGGTCACTAGGTTGCTCATTCCTAGTGAGGATGGTTTGTGTTCGGAGTTTCCTTTCCTCTACATAATATGCCAACTGTGGCTGATGAGCACTATGAGCCCAAATGCCAGTGGCCAAAGTTTCCTTCAACAGCCGAAACTTGCTCTTCACGTCTAGCACACTGGCTCACATTCTGTCAAACAAATCTAACAATAAAAGTTACTGTGTAATGAGGCCAAACTTGATAGCTGCAAAGTTTCTCACGCGAACTTTTCGCTGCAAGTCTACTTACAGTGAGAGCCTCGTGCCTTATTTTCCCTACCTAATATTTAAATTATGATTTCATCCTAGTTTGTTTGCCACTATGCTCTGATATTAATCAAAACCTTTCAGAGCGCATCAACAATTCTAGCAGACAGCAGCCCTGCTATATTGTGGAAGCGGAAGGATAAATTGGATCTTTTATATCCCCAAATCATAAGCTTAACTTCATGACGTCAAAGCTAGTTAGTAGATATCTTCCTTTATTATTTTGCTTATGTTTTATGTTTATCGCAAAATTAATTGAAGAAATTAATAATTATTTTATAGTAGAACTTATATGAATACTTAAATTTAAAGAATTCTGCATTGCTTTTGGGTACGCAATTATATTTTTGCTAGGTTGGTTTCTGGGTATTTTCGAAGAATTTGATTTTGATTTCGTAGCTCTTTGTTTTTCTCACAAAATGCTGTGGATAAAACGCTCTTAGAAAAGTTTAAAGAAATGTAGCAATTGATACATACTATTTCTGTTCTTTTTTAAAGTTAGTAAACAGTTTCCATACACTTTATTTTCTTCTTTACGCGGACATCATTGGCGGTAATTTTTATGAAAAAAATTTCAAGCAAAATTAAATTATACGAGGAATTCCATTTTTGGAAAAATTTCAGTTTATGACCAATTTGTTACCAAAAAAGCTGTTCGTAGAATGTCTGCCATTGTGGCAGCTAAACCAAGAGTAAATGAAGGTGCAAAACAGGCAGCTGAAGAGGCCCAAATAACAATTTCGAAGAAGATTAGTAAACGGACTAAAAAACGAGAAAAATAACTGGATGATGCGATTCTGCCAGAAGCACCTGTTAAAAGGAAGTTGTTACAAGAGCAGCGTCCCGAAAAGTACAAGCAGCTGCAGTGGAACTTGATGAGCAAACCGTGTGAACAGACCGGCCGACATGATGAAATAGTTGTTTTAAGAGAAGCTGCGAAAATGGAAGCGAAACCAGGTGCAAGGGAGAATGTCGGAAAGGCAACTAAATCGGCCAGAATATGTGGTATGCAGTTTTCTAGTGAACAGTCTGCTTGTATATCTAAAACTTGTATATATATTTTTGTCGCTTTACATTTTCGGACGGTAATATTAATATTTCTAATTTTTTGTGGGAATATTTTAACATTTTATCTGTTTTTCATCAGTTCGCGCAACCCAACAAGCGATTTCCCTATTCGTAGATATAGTACGTCTTTTAACCTTAGTTGGTCGGAGTGCTCTCAGTTTGCTTTAAAGGATGTCATTTATACAGAAATACGCAAGATACGACTAAAGTGTTATGACAAATGGAATAAGGCAGAAAAACCATGTGCTACGGTAATTCGAAATGGCTGCGAAAGACGTGCTAGAGCATGTCCTAATCGTAGGTTTTTCGTTTGATTCTTGCCAAATTACCACACAAAGATGCGTGTTGTTACATTTATATAAGTATTTGTTTGTAAAATTCGTTATGTTTAAAGCTCGCCATAATTATACATTATTCATTGTACCCTTCCCATGGGCAGACGGAAGAACCATTTCTTTCTCATGTTCTTCTCTGGTATCTACAAATGGACATATCCTTAAACATAAATTAAGAAGCAAAACAACGTAGAGAGATGTAAACACGGAGAGAGGGTGCAACGTCTCCATTTCAAGCTCAATTCATAAACATGATTCTTCTGCATGCACAAATCCGAGGAAGAAACGGTTATTTATTCTGAAAAATATTCTCTTTCCATTTTGCACAAGGAAGGGGCACTATGAGGTTTATTAAGGCTCTGAAGCCAAAAGAATTATATATTAATTCAAAAAGAAGAAGCCATTTTTTCCCTTTAGGCTAAACCATAATATTTTAGCTTACTGTTCGTTTAAGATGACAAAGCGAAAATTTTTCTACATTTTGGAGATTTTTATGCTTTTCTAAAAGATAAAACATTAGTTTATTGCACGGATGGTAGTAACATTTCTTTAAATCAAGTTTGCGAGCTTTAAGAAAACACAAATTGTTGCGCAACATGGCAAAACTACCGCCAGTCGCACGAACTGACGCGTTTCGACATTCCTTGATCATCACCAGACTACGACGGCAAACTGACTAGCGCGGATCAATCCACATTGAATACATACGGAATGCAAAATTAGATATGCGACTCTCACCTCTAATAGGCTCGCATACATTCCAGTCAAGTACATTGTATGCGACACTATTAAAGTGAGAGCCACATGTCTAATTCTGCTTTCCATATATGTGCAATGTTGATTTATCCTCGCTGGGCTGTTTGCCGTCCTACTCTGATGATGATCATAGAAGGACAAAACGCGTCAGTTCGTGCGGCTGGCGACAGTTTTGCTATGTTGTTCGACGAATGGTTAAATAAAATGGGATTGGTGTTTACTTCAAGATCGCAAACTTGATTTATGCTAGATACTTTGATGGAAACAATGCCATGTTCCACATAGCTCTGGCAAAAATATGAATATATTGCTATTTTACGCCAATTACATTAGGCCAACGAGTATATTTCTTCATAAATATAATATTGTAGACATAAGCTTTTGCTTGATGTTCTGACAAAATTGACTTGAAGGCTAGTTAACACTTGTAAAGAAATATTTTAAAATTATATATATATATATATATATATATATATATATATATATATATTATAGAGAGAGAGAGAGAGAAGAGAGAGAGAGCGCTAAAGCTATTGTGAGATTATTTTCGAGCCATCAAAATTATTGTGCAGCGGCCATTTACGGTCAAGTACAGTTTATACGAAATCACGAGAAATAAGGGGCGCATATCCCAGTTTGCGGATTGTACTCGTGATTTAGGTTGCCCCTGTTTTCTGATGGAAATCATAGTTGGTACGGCTGAATGAAGATAATTTGCTATAGTTCGAAGTAGTTAGATTGGTGTTAGTATGAGGATAAGCAAATTGACTAAAATAAACTATGTCGCTACAAGGGCATTCAATAACCAATACACACCGTTACACCGTCATAATAAACTGAGGCTTCACTGCTGCAAAACCATGAAATTCAAAATAATGTGTGAATTGTAAATGAACTCTCGTTCGCCCATTTCTGGTAAATTTATACTTCAGTAATAACCAGATTCTACATATCATATGGAATTGGCTGGCTAGCTTCAAATGGTGGACGCGTATTATCAACATTTACTAATCGTCAAATTAATAGCATTTCATAACTGAAAATATCTATTCTACAGATCGAAATCTAAAAATATTTGATATCTTCTTTGTAATGCTCATAAAATAATCCAAATTTAATAGGTATTTCATATTTAATGAAATCGATTTTCTAATCTTATTATTTGGCTGCACTATTCTATGATGCATATTTAAAGAAACATTATCGCATTATGTAATCGTTGAAAATTACGTGCAGGCTCGAAAATGAAATAAATTTAGATGCCGAAAAGGTCAGTTATCTGAAAATTTAATCATTTGTTTACGATTATGCAAAATGCAAATAAATACGGAAGAGAGGGGAACTTATTTACAAAATTAAGATTTTTTTTGTTTACTTGTTTACAAAAAAAACAGCAATTAGGTTAAATGTTCATACACAAAACGAAGCATTCACTCCAACTCTGAATTATTAGCTTGCAGGTTTCTTCTAAAATGGATTCTAAACGAGACAGAAATAAAAATTACACACAGGATGTGAAGTGTTCAGAAAACCGTGATGTGAAAGAAAGTGGGGAGCAGGTAATGGAACAGGCTACTCAACTGGATGCCAAAGAAATTGATGCGACGGAAGCTGATGGAATGACAGCCGTGCCGGTAATATACCCAGGTGCGAAATCGAACGTTAACAATCCGACCAGTCCAAAAGTCAAAACAGACGCAAAACAAATTTCTCCAGACACTGAAAACCCGGTGGAAAAACTAGATGACAGTAAAGTTAATAAAACAGCTAAGGTAATGAGTGCAAAAGAAGGTGCTACGGGAGGTGAGGAACAGGCTGAAAAATATGTAGACATATCATGTGCACAGATAGATGTCGGAAAGTCTGCGATACTCGAGGCAGATTCAATTATGAATTCAGATGGTAAAAATGATGAGAAACAAGACTTAACACCAACTGCAAAAGAGACTGCTGAAGGGGATGCAAGAAAGGCCACAGAAACAGCCCATGAACGCGCTGCGAATCTGGCACCGATCTTACTGGCAGATGAAGTTGATTCACAGTCAGCAACAGAGAGAAAAGTTTGTGACCAGTGCGGTAGTTCAAGTTTTCAGAATGAAAATATTTTGAACCCTATCGATTGGGTATATTTATTATTATTTTTTATCAAGGTGGCAATTTTAATTTTTTTATTTATGTCAGGCATTATTGATAGTATTATGTTATTTCTTCTGAACTTGATGCATATCTGGAGTTTCAAGAGCGAAATAAGTGTCAGCCGCAACACTCGGTGCGCAGAATGTGGTAAATAGTTGCCAAAAAAAGTTGCGAGGGCACTTTGAAAAACATGATCTTTTGTTTTGTTATGTACAATTTTTTATATTTGCAAAATAAGGTTTATTGGATGAAAATATACATAATTTCATTCTCCAAAAAACCAAATAACTTTTTCTTCGCTGCTGTCCATAGTTTTCATTTTATATTACTTTTTATTATGAAGAGCCAACATTTTTAATATATTGTAATTGTGTGTATATGTCTCTATGGTAGTTGACACGCGCTAGAATGAAAATATTTACATTCTTTGGCAAAACTGTAAACATCTTGCTCTGTCTCGTTGGTATGCGTTAGCCAAGAGTTATATGAAGTGAAGTTTTTGAATTTGGTATAAACACCAATCCAGTTATAAATAAAACCGTCAATGTCACCTCCCGGGCTATCACTGATCGCTTGATTACACGACAGTTGATTTTATATTTAACATTACATTGATTTCGTATCTTTAGTTAGGGTCGCTTGCTCGCATTATGCTTCGAAAATATTTGTACAATTTATTCGTTTCTAAAATGCTATGAAATATACCGATACTTGCAGACAAAAGTAAACTGCGACAGTTGTGGACCTAACTACAGGCTGATATACAGAATTCTGACATTTTAAAACGAATTTGAGCCTGAATGGTTTCATGGTTGATTTTAAACACTCTATTCCTAGCAAGGTGGCTGTTAGTCTATTTACACTGCATTTCTTGCAACCGATAATTGTATTTGTACGATGCGATGCGTCCGTAGTTCAAATGTAAAAAGAAAGAATTTCGAGTTATTTGCTTCATGTTCATTTGGAATTGCCTGATCATTTCAATTACTGTAAGTATTTGAATTGAAAACTTTCTAAATAATACGAAGTAACACACAATATTGAATTGATAACTTTGCCTCGAGAGCAACCATGCTAGATGCAAAGTGCACGTTTCGGCTGCTGTAGGAAAATTTGATAACTGGCGTCCGGGCATCTTGTGCTCATCAGCATAGTTTGGCTTACAATCTATGGAAATAAAAGCTTAATCAAAACTATCCAAATGAGAATATGAGTTCTATTATTATTCTGCAGCCAAGGTACTACAATTAATTGTAAGGTAGGTAATGAAAGTAAGTGAATTGTCGATGCGCGGGATGAAATATTTCGCTTTATTTGCTCAGTTGTGCAACGCAGATAAGTGAGATCGGGCCACTGAAGAAACGTTGACTTCCAAAACAATTTCTTTCTTTCTCTTCTCAATCTAACACACACGATGCTGTAGATTATTTAAATATTATGGTTGTTGATCAAATCACTGAGCGCAGTAGTATCAAAACGAAAGCTAAAAGTGATTATAGTTTCACTGCCATATTACCATGTCGTTCATGGTTATATATGGATTGTAGAGAAACACTAGGTCGCCCATTCCTAGTGTCATGCTATTCTGTTATTATCTTGTGAGCTGTTTCATTCGCATCAATAAAAAACTAGAAAAATCAAGCAAACAAACTAAGACTTGAGAACTCCGACAAAAATTAAGGGAGAAAATTATTGCAAAGTACTTAATATTTGTATGCGGTAAAATAAAAACGATATTAGAGAGCCCAAATTTGATGTTTAAAACCAAAGGTGACTTGTTGAAATTGGAGGCTGACCAGGAAGAGACTTAACGCTTCGAAACTAGTTAATAGCCTAGGGGTAAAATGATGTATTATGGGCGAAGGAACCGGTCGCGCTACTAATCAGAGTTCTCGAAAAAATCAACGTAAAGAACAGAAGCATGATTATGTAAGTGGGCGAAACAATGACAAGCAATTGTTTATCAGTCAGGATTGCAATGAGGTTGGTACAAGGTGGGTGAGAAAAGTAGCGCTTGTTGCAGAGCCCTACGTAGATACCAAAACAGAATATAGCTTTGACTAGGATAGTATCGACTAAAATGAATTCTTGGAAAACAAGTCTCTATCCACAGTAGAATATAGAACTTCAGATTATAGCAATGCGTATTGCTATTCCCAAGAAACTCCAGGAGCCGGCTTATCCTTCAAAAGGAGTCAGCCGCAGTAAAGTAAAGTAAAGTAATGCGTATTGCCACATATCAAAAATAGATCAAATACACTAAATGCAGAAAATCGAAGTCATTTTTACTTTTGGATCGTTTAAGGCACACACTCTAAAGAAACTGGGGAACAGCGGGAGGGTAATCACTTTCGTAGGATAAATTCGAATTTGATTTATATTACGTATTTGAGCCTGGATTCTATGATACTACATGTATCAAAGAAATAAGTGCACCCTCCATATATGCGCGATTTAATATTCAAACATTTAAAACACTGTAATGTTATCAAGTTCGACTATGGTGGGTCAGATTGGTATTTGGTTCACGAGCTGAAACGTGTTTAAATAAATGGATCTCTACAGGCTGTCGTCTTTGCCTGGCACACTTAAATGTTTCCACTAAGATCATTTACAGAAACCTTATTGGACTTTGCCAATTCGTTGAATGTGCAAATTCTATCTTCAGATGCAAGAATGGCGACGACAAGATCGCTTTCTACTCCATTTCAAATTTTCACCTCAGTAGACTACTACTTACTTTACTGCGGCTAACTCCTTTTGGAGGATAAGCCGGCTCCACATTTCATGAAGTTCCTTGGGAATTTGGTACAAGTGGTGTCCCCTCACCACTCGGCTTTTTGATCGAGGACGCACCTCTAGCTTTTGCACATCCAAGCGCAGTCTGCAAGGCAGCAGTAAGTTGCATGGTTGCCGGGGGCTGTTGAGAGCTCATTCGCTATTCGGAAGTATGGGGTACTGTCCAGGAGTCCATGTAATCCTGCAGTGGACAGGCTCGAATCTAGGCACGCCTGCTGGGTGTCTGCTGGGGTATCTGTTATATATTGACTGATTAGGAATGGTAGTTGGAACTTAAGGTCTAAAGAATAAAATACAAACTCAAAATAAAAAGCTTGCAGGAGGTATTGTGGTTATTTTAAGAGATTCTGCGGGGTAGCTGCTTGTTTAGCGATGCTATGCCTCAGTAGACGAATTAGTTCAGGTATAGTCTTCGTTGTGGAGTGACATTATTGCTGAAGTTGAGTGCTAAGGAAATTCATAATTTCATTTGTGTGGCATGTTTGAATTAGGACGATGCGTAACAGTCATAGACAATCACATTTGCATAACTAGACGTAATATTAGATTACCAAAAATTGCATCTCGATTGACAACAACTCCATGTAGAGTCTATATTTGGTTTCGATTAGTTGGTTGGAACTTTAAATCTAAAGGGATGCAACATAGGCTCCACGTAAACGAAAGGCTAACGAAGAAGCATCAGTTAGTATATAACTCACCATTGTGTGTAGTGTGCGGCAAGGTGGCTCGGTGGTTATGACAACGGTATCCGAAGTAGGCATGCATGTATGAATGTATATATATATATATATATATATATATATATATATATATATATATATATATATATAATTATGTATGCATATATGTATGTATGTATGCATGTGTATACTTATGTAAATACGTATATGGTTTCGTGTGTATGTATGCGTGCACGTATGCATTTGTGTATGAATAAAACGGTACGTGTGATAGTGGTAAGGTAATGCACACTTACACAATTAAATAATCACAAGTTTCGCGGGTGGTCAAAAACGAATTTTTAATTCAAGTAGATTTGATTTAAAACCAAACCTCATTATATATATAAATATAAATATAAATATAAATATAAATATATATATATATATATATAATTTTGAAATGCGAGCTTTAATAAAATTCATTGTAACTGTGTGTAAAAACAAAAAGAAATTTTATCAGATACAAGAAACAATTTCTTTTGCATTGTCTTCTCAAATATCTACTAATGAACATATCTTTATATATAAATTGGAAAGCAAAACAAGATAGAAATATGTGAAAATAGAGAGAGTGTGAGATATGTTCATTATTAGATATTTGAGAAGACAATGCGAAAGAAATGTTTCTTATATCTGATAAAATTTCTTTTTGTTTTTGCACACAGGAAGGGTACAATGAATATATATATATATATATATATATATATATATATATATATATATATATAAGTTTGTTTGTGCTCATCAGTCTTCGTTGGCTTACTACCTAGGAGAAGGGAGACTCAGAATACAAACCATCCTCACTAGGAATGGGCCACCTAGTGTTCTTTTACTGTCCACTCTTAACCATGAATAACTTATGGTTATATTATATTGAAAAATAAGTCAATTTTAGCTTTTGTATAGCTGTGAATGATGATGATGACGATGATGATGATGATAATGATGATGATGATGATGATGATGTATGAATTTATATTTGTTTGGATGTGTGTGTATGTATGCATGTAGGTTTGCATGTATCTTTTTATGTATGTGATTGTTAAATTCACAGTGATTTAAGAAATTGATACCAGCAGCGAGAATCGTCATTAAATTTAACGTCTAGCACAAATTACCCAGACGTAGGGACTAGCAAATTTCGAGATGCAATGGATGGCAACCAAAAGTATATGTAATCACACACACTCGCTCAAACGCAAAACAGGCATCATAAGTACAACGATGAACAATTGAATGCAAATATACCACGGACAGGGCTCGAATCCTAGCACGTGTGCTTCGGAATCTGGTGCTCTAACCACTGAGCCACACTGCCGCTGGATGAATTGCCTTTAAAAAGTGGTATGGTGGCTCAGTGATTAGAGCACCAGATTCCGAAGCAGACGTGCCAGTATTCGAGCCCTGTCCGTGGCAAATTCTGGCCAGAATGTGGTAAGTTACTAATAAGGACAAAACTGGTCTATTTGATGAATTGCTTTTCTACACTATATAATTATTTGTTTATACTGCAAATGTATGTACTTAATGGGCCAGGTGTTTATATCAAGATCGCAATCTTGATTATGGTAACCACTCGCAACCAATCTTTGTTTATAAACATATACATTTTTAGTCGTATGCTTAGAGTTAACAATTTTCATATATCACCAAAATCTAGGCGTGCGCCATCGGCTACAAAGTTTCTCATCCAGTTTGTGAGCTTGAAGTAAACACCAATCCCATTGTATTTAACCAGTCGTCGAACAACATGACAAAACTACCGCCAGCTGCAACGCACTGACGCGTTTCGACCTTCCATGATTATCATCAGAGTACGACGGCAAACTTCAAGCTCGCAAACTTGATTTAAAGAATTGTTACCACCATCCGCGCAATCATTTTTCGTTAAATTGTGTTTCTCATCCAGCAGCAGGTTAATTTTAAATTATTGAAGGAAACATAAGTTATTTAATTTAATACGTCGTTGTTTTACATGAGTTACCAGAAATATTCTTCAATTAAGTAAAATAAAAATGTATATTATGTGACATAATCAGGACAAGATATGGGAGAATATATATTCATATTCTTGATATAAATATACAGTTTTTAGGTTAGAAAATTTAACTCAGATATAAAAATGGTTTTGTCCTTATTGGGAAAGTAATGCAAAACTAGACCATATGGTTCGCTACCACAGGGGGCATTCTATCTTAGTTTTATTGAAAAAACAAATCAAATGATTAAATACTGTTTGTTGCGAAGATTGTACCGTACTATTATTCCACATTCTTCTACCAAATATATAGTGGTTAAAGGGCGTAATACCGACTCCTACTGATGAGTCGCCAGTAAGCACGAAACGAATTTGCATGACATTATACTTTCCGTTCATGCTGCCTTTGGTTTATCCTTCTGGTCACAACTGAACTAATTTGTTACTAGGTTCGCAAAATCAAATGATGTTTGTGAGAGCGATATGTTAAACTTGTTAAACACGTGGTCCGTATTCCGTATGCCGGACAGCTGTGGACTCGGGCCGTTTGGCAATTAGATATAGGCAGCGGAATTTCAACCAAAAAATGTCGTAGCTTTGGGAAGAACACTTACAACGACTTGAACCATGTGATCCTCCGCTGTAGATGTTCACTCAAAATTTCCACATATCTAAATCAGTATAAACCTCACAACCATGCAAGAAACACAAAACAGACGTCTCTCAAAAAAACAAGATTTACTTAAATTGTAGCTAACTTTACTTGGCGAAAGTTCTCGCGCTCTGAACGTAAACATAGTATTAGCCACTCGCAATATTTGGTAACAAAATGTGTGGCAGTTTTAATTTCCTTAGAATTAGTCACTGGGTCTATGAAGGGCCTGTGAATATTGTCGAACCTGTACAACGAACTTCTGCTAGCGCGTATTTCAAAAGTGCTCGCATAAAAATTTGGTGTCAACTTAAACCTCAACCCCTTTGAACAGATTAGTGGTCAACATTTACAGCCAAGAACAATGCTCACCTGACTAACATGGTTGGAAATTGCATATCTGATATTTCTAGCCTTATCAGGTGATAGTAGTGCTCAAGATAATCACCAAAATTGACGCGCAATTGCGTATGCGTTGCAGGTACACTTTAATCAAAATACGCAACAATCTTAGTGAAAAAAATAAGATAGCTGCACAGAACAGCGTTTTGTGGCACAAATTTCAAACGTCCTGCAAAGTGGAGTACCTCATTGGTTGTCTAGCTTCCGAACATCTACGGACTAAAATAAGGCGTGAAGCACCTATAAATTGATGGTGTGGTTGCAACCAGGACCGTCGTACCTGTTGGAACACTTACGATGTCTTAACCCTAGCAATACTCCGTTGTAAATATAAAAAAACAATTTCCACTTCCCAGAGATGCAAGGTAATCCAAAAAATTGAAATTCGAAACGCTCCATACGCAAAGATAAAGTCAGATATGTCAAATGCTAGCACTACATTATGTGGCATTTTACACGCCCGTAGAGTACGTCCGTCGTTCTCTGTAAAGTCTTTAGAGATTTTTAAACTTAAGCCACAGATTTATAATATCCCGAATTATATTAGCACCCGTAGAGCTATTGGATGCTAGATTAAGCCAAAAATTCCCAGTCAAGTAAAATGTTCGAATACCATAACTTATACATGAATATAAGTTTAATTTGCGTTCGTCAGTTTTCCTTCGTATTCTGATGATGAGGGTAGATCAAAAGGTGTGAGTACTTGAATCTCACGGTAGTGTTCTAAGTTGTGCTTCTTTCTAGCTTCAATTGAATTTACGTTCATCTCAATCTCGCCAGCTCAGTCAAACGAGCTGTTATCATTACCCACAAAATATTTTTTACTCAAATTGTAGAATATCATCATCGCCATCATTACCATTCGCAGTCATACAAAAGCCAAAATTAACTAATGTTTCACTGCCATATAACCATAACTCGTTCATATTTATACGTGGACAGTAAACGGTCACTAGGTTGCTCATTCCTAGTGAGGATGGTTTGTGTTCGGAGTTTCCTTTCCTCTACATAATATGCCAACTGTGGCTGATGAGCACTATGAGCCCAAATGCCAGTGGCCAAAGTTTCCTTCAACAGCCGAAACTTGCTCTTCACGTCTAGCACACTGGCTCACATTCTGTCAAACAAATCTAACAATAAAAGTTACTGTGTAATTAGGCCAAACTTGATAGCTGCAAAGTTTCTCACGCGAACTTTTCGCTGCAAGTCTACTTACAGTGAGAGCCTCGTGCCTTATTTTCCCTACCTAATATTTAAATTATGATTTCATCCTAGTTTGTTTGCCACTATGCTCTGATATTAATCAAAACCTTTCAGAGCGCATCAACAATTCTAGCAGACAGCAGCCCTGCTATATTGTGGAAGCGGAAGGATAAATTGGATTTTTTATATCCCCAAATCATAAGCTTAACTTCATGACGTCAAAGCTAATTAGTAGATATCTTCCTTTATTATTTTGCTTATGTTTTATGTTTATCGCAAAATTAATTGAAGAAATTAATAATTATTTTATAGTAGAACTTATATGAATACTTAAATTTAAAGAATTCTGCATTGCTTTTGGGTACGCAATTATATTTTTGCTAGGTTGGTTTCTGGGTATTTTCGAAGAATTTGATTTTGATTTCGTAGCTCTTTGTTTTTCTCACAAAATGCTGTGGATAAAACGCTCTTAGAAAAGTTTAAAGAAATGTAGCAATTGATACATACTATTTCTGTTCTTTTTTAAAGTTAGTAAACAGTTTCCATACACTTTATTTTCTTCTTTACGCGGACATCATTGGCGGTAATTTTTATGAAAAAAATTTCAAGCAAAATTAAATTATACGAGGAATTCCATTTTTGGAAAAATTTCAGTTTATGACCAATTTGTTACCAAAAAAGCTGTTCGTAGAATGTCTGCCATTGTGGCAGCTAAACCAAGAGTAAATGAAGGTGCAAAACAGGCAGCTGAAGAGGCCCAAATAACAATTTCGAAGAAGATTAGTAAACGGACTAAAAAACGAGAAAAATAACTGGATGATGCGATTCTGCCAGAAGCACCTGTTAAAAGGAAGTTGTTACAAGAGCAGCGTCCCGAAAAGTACAAGCAGCTGCAGTGGAACTTGATGAGCAAACCGTGTGAACAGACCGGCCGACATGATGAAATAGTTGTTTTAAGAGAAGCTGCGAAAATGGAAGCGAAACCAGGTGCAAGGGAGAATGTCGGAAAGGCAACTAAATCGGCCAGAATATGTGGTATGCAGTTTTCTAGTGAACAGTCTGCTTGTATATCTAAAACTTGTATATATATTTTTGTCGCTTTACATTTTCGGACGGTAATATTAATATTTCTAATTTTTTGTGGGAATATTTTAACATTTTATCTGTTTTTCATCAGTTCGCGCAACCCAACAAGCGATTTCCCTATTCGTAGATATAGTACGTCTTTTAACCTTAGTTGGTCGGAGTGCTCTCAGTTTGCTTTAAAGGATGTCATTTATACAGAAATACGCAAGATACGACTAAAGTGTTATGACAAATGGAATAAGGCAGAAAAACCATGTGCTACGGTAATTCGAAATGGCTGCGAAAGACGTGCTAGAGCATGTCCTAATCGTAGGTTTTTCGTTTGATTCTTGCCAAATTACCACACAAAGATGCGTGTTGTTACATTTATATAAGTATTTGTTTGTAAAATTCGTTATGTTTAAAGCTCGCCATAATTATACATTATTCATTGTACCCTTCCCATGGGCAGACGGAAGAACCATTTCTTTCTCATGTTCTTCTCTGGTATCTACAAATGGACATATCCTTAAACATAAATTAAGAAGCAAAACAACGTAGAGAGATGTAAACACGGAGAGAGGGTGCAACGTCTCCATTTCAAGCTCAATGCATAAACATGATTCTTCTGCATGCACAAATCCGAGGAAGAAACGGTTATTTATTCTGAAAAATATTCTCTTTCCATTTTGCACAAGGAAGGGGCACTATGAGGTTTTTTAAGGCTCTGAAGCCAAAAGAATTATATATTAATTCAAAAAGAAGAAGCCATTTTTTCCCTTTAGGCTAAACCATAATATTTTAGCTTACTGTTCGTTTAAGATGACAAAGCGAAAATTTTTCTACATTTTGGAGATTTTTATGCTTTTCTAAAAGATAAAACATTAGTTTATTGCACGGATGGTAGTAACATTTCTTTAAATCAAGTTTGCGAGCTTTAAGAAAACACAAATTGTTGCGCAACATAGCAAAACTACCGCCAGTCGCACGAACTGACGCGTTTCGACATTCCTTGATCATCACCAGACTACGACGGCAAACTGACTAGCGCGGATCAATCCACATTGAATACATACGGAATGCAAAATTAGATATGCGACTCTCACCTCTAATAGGCTCGCATACATTCCAGTCAAGTACATTGTATGCGACACTATTAAAGTGAGAGCCACATGTCTAATTCTGCTTTCCATATATGTGCAATGTTGATTTATCCTCGCTGGGCTGTTTGCCGTCCTACTCTGATGATGATCATAGAAGGACAAAACGCGTCAGTTCGTGCGGCTGGCGACAGTCTTGCTATGTTGTTCGACGAATGGTTAAATAAAATGGTATTGATGTTTTCTTCAAGATCGCAAACTTGATTTATGCTAGATACTTTGATGGAAACAATGCCATGTTCCACATAGCTCTGGCAAAAATATGAATATATTGCTATTTTACGCCAATTACATTAGGCCAACGAGTATATTTCTTCATAAATATAATATTGTAGACATAAGCTTTTGCTTGATGTTCTGACAAAATTGACTTGAAGGCTAGTTAACACTTGTAAAGAAATATTTTAAAATTAGATATATATATATACATATATGGAGAGAGAGAGAGAGAAAGAGAGAGAGAGCGCTAAAGCTATTGTGAGATTATTTTCGAACCATCAAAATTATTGTGCAGCGGCCATTTACGGTCAAGTACAGTTTATACGAAATCACGAGAAATAAGGGGCGCATATCCCAGTTTGCGGATTGTACTCGTGATTTAGGTTGCCCCTGTTTTCTGATGGAAATCATAGTTGGTACGGCTGAATGAAGATAATTTGCTATAGTTCGAAGTAGTTAGATTGGTGTTAGTATGAGGATAAGCAAATTGACTAAAATAAACTATGTCGCTACAAGGGCATTCAATAACCAATACACACCGTTACACCGTCATAATAAACTGAGGCTTCACTGCTGCAAAACCATGAAATTCAAAATAATGTGTGAATTGTAAATGAACTCTCGTTCGCCCATTTCTGGTAAATTTATACTTCAGTAATAACCAGATTCTACATATCATATGGAATTGGCTGGCTAGCTTCAAATGGTGGACGCGTATTATCAACATTTACTAATCGTCAAATTAATAGCATTTCATAACTGAAAATATCTATTCTACAGATCGAAATCTAAAAATATTTGATATCTTCTTTGTAATGCTCATAAAATAATCCAAATTTAATAGGTATTTCATATTTAATGAAATCGATTTTCTAATCTTATTATTTGGCTACACTATTCTATGATGCATATTTAAAGAAACATTATCGCATTATGTAATCGTTGAAAATTACGTGCAGGCTCGAAAATGAAATAAATTTAGATGCCGAAAAGTTCAGTTATCTGAAAATTTAATCATTTGTTTACGATTATGCAAAATGCAAATAAATACGGAAGAGAGGGGAACTTATTTACACAATTAAGATTTTTTTTGTTTACTTGTTTACAAAAAAAACAGCAATTAGGTTAAATGTTCATACACAAAACGAAGCATTCACTCCAACTCTGAATTATTAGCTTGCAGGTTTCTTCTAAAATGGATTCTAAACGAGACAGAAATAAAAATTACACACAGGATGTGAAGTGTTCAGAAAACCGTGATGTGAAAGAAAGTGGGGAGCAGGTAATGGAACAGGCTACTCAACTGGATGCCAAAGAAATTGATGCGACGGAAGCTGATGGAATGACAGCCGTGCCGGTAATATACCCAGGTGCGAAATCGAACGTTAACAATCCTACCAGTCCAAAAGTCAAAACAGACGCAAAACAAATTTCTCCAGACACTGAAAACCCGGTGGAAAAACTAGATGACAGTAAAGTTAATAAAACAGCTAAGGTAATGAGTGCAAAAGAAGGTGCTACGGGAGGTGAGGAACAGGCTGAAAAATATGTAGACATATCATGTGCACAGATAGATGTCGGAAAGTCTGCGATACTCGAGGCAGATTCAATTATGAATTCAGATGGTAAAAATGATGAGAAACAAGACTTAACACCAACTGCAAATGAGACTGCTGAAGGGGATGCAAGAAAGGCCACAGAAACAGCCCATGAACGCGCTGCGAATCTGGCACCGATCTTACTGGCAGATGAAGTTGATTCACAGTCAGCAACAGAGAGAAAAGTTTGTGACCAGTGCGGTAGTTCAAGTTTTCAGAATGAAAATATTTTGAACCCTATCGATTGGGTATATTTATTATTATTTTTTATCAAGGTGGCAATTTTAATTTTTTTATTTATGTCAGGCATTATTGATAGTATTATGTTATTTCTTCTGAACTT